>CABFVX010009218.1:0-19476 GCA_902151425.1 Timema shepardi
CACCTACTTTCACTCTAACCTAACGTAGTAGCAAGCTTACACCTACTTTCACTCTAACCTAACGTAGTAGCAAGCTTACACCTACTTTCACTCTAACCTAACGTAGTAGCAAGTGTGCCTGCACATATCCCTCCTGATTAACATTATCAAATTTGGGAGCTCAGTAATTATAGTGACGTTAAGAAAATATATTGGCTCCTTTATTTTTACTGTACACATTAAAAGTTTGTTTTGATGGTAAACCAGATTTGAACATCTTGTAGATTATTTTGAGCTCCACACTTGATGTGTAATTGACCTTTGTACCCGGTGTGCTGAAGCTCCAAAGCTATCAAGCGGGATTGTTGTCTAGCTGACGAGCAGATCACCCCTAATAGCCTCCAATTGACACAAAGAGGGTGAAATGCGAGGGTTCATCTTCATCCCATTAGAGGGCTCTCCCTCCTGGACAACACTTCTCTAACTGTGTAGTCCGTTCCAGCTGATTGAGCCCCTGGAGAAACATCTTTACAGAAGTTATGTATTATTTACTATCTTATATATATAAATATACATGTTACTTATATGTAGTGGATTTTGCTCACCACTTGCAGTTGACATATATTGAAGGCTTTTTATTAGTATATAAGAAGATTCTTTGGAAAATGGTTTTAGTTCAATAAACACACTATCCAACAGCAATGTGGGAATAAAATTGTTGTTTGGAAGTTCCAGATGATATCATAATTTTTCCTCAGCATGTGTTTACGTACTAAGCTCGCAGACTATAATAATACACTTTTCACCCTGTTGTGCACTAGAAATGTCGGTAACTACTCGCCTACAAACAAAACTCTCTTCTCAAAGGTAGAATGTAAAGATTCATATATTTCCCGCCCCAACTAAACACTCTTGCCTCTCTGGAGCAATTCAGCTGATAATTCAGGAGCGTCGCACTTTCTGTTGACGAGTGTTCTTCTTCTTGTAGCTTACTACCAGGTTGAGTACGATATCTTCTTGTACTCTTCCTACCAGGTTGAGTACGATATCTTCTTGTCTTCGATCTTATTGGCTGGGTTTGGAGAACTTCATAATCAAATAACAAAATTGAGATGATTGAACCCTAGCCCAGACAAAACCTAAATTCAACACAAGCACATCTGTAACTTATATTATTTTAAAACAATGCGACTTAATTTCTTAAGTAAAGCTTAATATTTAAAATATTTTAATATATTAGTCGAAGAATAAAAATAAGTTATGATAATTTAAAAATATCTAAAGTAATAAACCTATCTCACAAAAACAAATGGATCTTATTATGTTTTGCATTAGTAATATAGTTGGCCTAACATAAATGTTCAAGTCTTATGCCTAGCAGATTGGTCAACATAGCAATCATATGGTTCAAGTAGGTTTATTATATTCTAAATATACACGCAGTAATAAATTTAATATATATATATATATATTTATATATGCACAATTGAAAATGAGCTATATTACAATATATCACATCCACTAACACTTTATAATTAATAGGATACACAAAATCAGAAATTTAAAAATTATAAACGATAAACAAATAACTCCCGGTACACTTTGCAACTATTTCACAGACAGATCACACTTTTCAAAATATTAACCAAATTACTGGTATTTAAAAAAATCCCTTTTAATTTTGGTTTGACCTTTGTAATAATAAACACTACACAAATTAAACAAACAAGCTTTTATTCTCGTAGGCTAACACCTGGACGCTGGATATTTTATATAAAATAAATCAACATTAAAACTATTTTATTAATTCATTTTGGGTTATAACAAATAACATTAAAACTGAAAATAATAAATTTAAATGGTTTTAAACGATAAAACCCAATTGGTGGTTTTCCAAAGGTTACTAAGAATTAAGAATTGAAAATGTTAAACTTAGAAGAATTGTATCCAAATTTGCGTGGATGTAGAGTGGGAAACTATTTAGGAAAAACCATCCTATGTACATCCGACCAGGATTTGAACACCCATCTCCCTGTCATCGGCAGTATAGTCTAACAAGAGACGCATTAGACCAGGCAGCCACCAAAGCAGGTATGTAGATATAACTAAAATAATAAAACTGAGTACCGGTGTGCAGAACCAGAGTCTCAAATAGAATTGTTGGTAGTTTGTAGAGAAACCAGAGGAGTGAGAGTGATAGTGAGAGTGAGAGGGCGTTGTTCTCTCCAAGATCAATATTTCCCCAAGTGTGTAGTGTTAGTGGTATCCACTGGTAACGTTGCTAGGCAACCATCGTGTGCTTTGGATACAGGACTGGAAGAGAAGAGAGAAACTCTAGTTCATGGAGGAACATTTTCATATTTTGTGACGCTGAATGTAGCCACGTCAATTTGAGAATATCCTTCACACCTGGTGTGTCAATAGTGCCCTTTTGTTACGGTCAAAACTATGAGGTTGTATTTAAATTTATGTTAATAATTAATAAGTTTTGTGAATTGAATTTAGAAAATAAAATTGAATTCCCTTCATTATGTCTTAGTAAAATAAAAGATTGATAATTTAATCGGGGTGGTGAAAGTCTATAGTTTGATAGACCTGAACGATAGTTTTCTTCAATGTGTCCTTATTGATTATTCTAAGCAATATATCACCTTTACTACCCCTTGCGGTTGCCATGAGTTTAATAGGAGTAGTATATCACGCCCTATCGCCAAAATTTGACCTTTGACCCCGACGTGGAAAGAGGGTGTATTTTGATGATTACTCAATATTGTTGTCGCTCTTTGATTGGCTGTTAAGTAATGTTGTTTTCAATCTCTGATTGGTTGTTGGTTATCCTCAATCTCCCCCTCCCCTCATCCTGACCCTCCTCCTGACCCAGTTTTCAGACATGTTGGTTCTTGTTCCAAACAGGTTGGTACTTGTATTTTTTGTGTTCATTTGTTTTTTATGTATGCTCATTGCTTTTTTATTTGTACTCATTGGTTTGTTATGTCTGGTCAAGATTGGGACGGGGCTTTGTAGTTTTTTATTTATTTATTGGCATGTAGTCCACAGAGCCGGGCGTCATCGATAATGAACATTCTCTATAGCCAGGTGCAGAGCATAGAATGCGACCATTGAGCAGCCGACCGGGTGCAGAGCACGAAAGAACCTCCCTTCACCAACCCTAATCACGGGGGAACGTACAGTCCACGGCAGCACGACATTTTCAACCAGCAGCGCAACATTGAATGCGAGCAGACCCCCCATTCTCTTCCCCGCATATCGTCAAACCCCTCTTCTACTTCCTTTATCTTTATCCCCCCCCCCTTCACTTCCCGTGTGTCATGGATGCGGTGTGGCAATGTTGAACCATTTTCAGTTGTGAGGTCAGTTGCCTTGCTGTGGAAAAACCTATGGCTTAACAACCCAATATTGTTTTTAAATGTTGAGAGAGAGCGCCAACGACCCCCTGTAGAAGTCATGAACCCCAAGTCCTTTGAAGCAACGGGTCGTAGCCCTCTGAATGCCCCAAACTAAGGAACCTTGTGTTTCAGCGTTCTATGTAGATTCAAATAGCCAAAGCTAATATACTCCATATTGACACAAGATTCAAACTCTGGGACCTTTGGCACATCAACAAATATAAAGTTCTGTCTCTCCTGCTAAAAACGATATAATTATTAGTACCGAAAATCTTTTACAGCTATAGCTTAGACAATGAAAAGTATACTTGGAAAATGTATTTACACAAATAAAAGTTACTCACACAGTGAAAAGTATATTTGGAATATTTATTTACAAAAATAAAAGCTACCTACACATTTAAATGTAGACTTGGAATATTTATTTACACAAATAAAAGTTAATCACACAGTAAAAAGTATACTTGGAAAATGTATTTACTCAAATAAAAGCTACGCACACAATAAAAAGTATAAAATGCATTGTGACGGTAGATCGCTACCCAAGGAATGGCCTCAGTACACACGCCCTACAGGGATTATAACTAAGATCTTCAGGCAAGCGTGAGACAAGAGCTGATATCGAACAAAAAAAGTGTGTAACAGCATTTGCCAGGGATTAAAATGCTAATTAGCGTTTGGGAATTAAACACTGCTACCTCCTTATGTCACAGGGCAAGATGTGTACCCACATTTGCGAGGTCAGAGATCAAAACCCAGTTCTTCAGGAAAGCGTGAGATAATAGCTGATTTTGACAAGGCTAAATGTGTAACAGTTTTGCCTGGGTTTAAATGTGAAGTAATTAGTATTTGGGATTTAAACCCCCACCTCCTTATGTCACAGAGCGAGATGTATATCCACATTTGCACGTCATTGACAACGAAACACGAAGGTGGAATTGAACCCTCCAATACCATATGGATATATTTGCCCAAATGAGAGAGAGACAGAATAATAAAATTAGAGATGTAGCATCATTTGCGCTGAGTTGAAATGTGAAAACGGCCAAAGTTATTATTTATTCTTACTCCATCATTGACACCTGGATACGGGATTTGAACCCGGGACTTTTGGTGCAACAATATATCGTTTATATTTATAAAAGTAATTAACATTTGGTGACTTTGCAGGGACTCGAATCCCCTACACCATCTCTTCACAGGTGAGACGTATACCCACATTTGTACTGTTGGATCCCTCAAGCCGGAGTACCGTAGAAAGACGTCCCTCCTCGACAAGAGAGCTAGTGCAAATGAGAGATAACTGTAGATATATCTGCAACCCCCTGTGTCGTAATGAGCTTATCTCGGTGATGTCGCAACTAGAGAGCATTGACACAGATCTAATTATGAACAATAGAAGGCCTCATAATCCTCAGTCAGGGGCCACTATCCCCCGCCACAAAAATTTAATAAAATTGCTTATTTGCTATCGTCGGTCGACGTGTGTGGATGTAGGTATCCGTCATGGCCCGTAGGAGTAGGGTAGAAATATTACAGCGTTTACTTGGAGTGAGGGAGAGTAGAAAATCAGCCCAGTTCACCCGAGCGAGATTCAAGCCCAAGACCTTCCTGCCATAATTATATGAGTCACACGTACTCTTTCTGGCAAAACGTGCAGTAGGGATGATTAAGAAAATGTTCCATAGGAAGAAATACCTACAGTTTACACCACTGAAAGCTATATTTCCACCCTCTTAAGAATATGATGAGCATGAGATTTAGACGGCTTGCACACCGGGATTCGAATTTAGATATATTTAAAACGGTCGTACTTCCTAAATCCCCTCCATTTTCTAAAGGGCTTTGCTGGTTGAACAAATTTTTCTAGACCAGGTAGAATTTGTATCCGCATTCGCTTCAAGCGTCGATCATCGCCCATCTAGTTATGCCTCAGACTATGTAGCCATTGATGCAAGTATAAAAAGTATACAAATTTAGACGGTGTGAATGCCGGGAATCGGAGTTTTATATCTTTAAAACAAACGTACTTCCTGCACCCCCACCATTTTCGAAGGGGCTTTGCCGGTTGACCATATTTTTTTATACCAGGTAGAATGTGTACCCGCATTTTGCTTCAAACATCGATCCCTCAGTCCTGGGCCATCTAGTGACGCCTTACACCATGCGACTATCGATGCAAGTATAAAAGGCATTGTGACGGTAGATTGCTACCAAAGGATACAGTCTTTTTTCCATTGATAGGGTTCAAATATGGTCGGATGAATTTATGGTTTCATTATCTACCTACAAGCAAATGAGGGCACACCTACCTTTTAAATTGTTCATACTTATTAATCCTACACGGTGTCGCCCATGACCCACTGTGGTATTGTGTTAAAATACCCTTATAAAAAATTTAAAAAATTTGCTTCGAGGTGCATTCGAACCCCCTCCCGTACACCTATGTTAAAAATTTCAGATCTCTGCATGCCGTAGATTTTGCTGGGCATCGCAAAAAAAGACACACACACACAGAAAAATACTTACTTTTATCATTATTTATTACTTTTTCATTAATATAAATATGCGGATAGCCCTGACGGCCGGTACGACACGCAAGAGAGACAACAAGATCGAAAATCTCAATATAAAAATTTAATCCCACTGCACCCAACGAGATTCGAAACGAATCCTATAGATGAACATGACAGCTCAGCACTGTTACACCGAATTACAGTACCATTTTCATAGGAACAACTAGAAAAGCCCTTAGATCTAATTTCACATATTCATACATCAAGGCAAGTCATCTGCAGCAACCTATTTCGATAAACTATTAATACCTATAAGATATCACCGATACTGTACTATTATTTTATGAATTTTGGATGAAAGAGATTTGTATTTTCTAAAATCTCTTTGTTTAAAAATTGGACTCTATATATAATCAGTTGTTTAATCAACGGCGTTTTTTTACTACAAGTTCGGAATTTACTACACTTACTACCCCCATCAAGTTAATCTAGTGCGAGCCTGACGACTTGTAGCCCCACAACCACCCATGTATAAAATATTAGTGTTACTGTACTTATTTAACTATGAGAGGGTGAAATCATAAACAAAACCTTCCAATTGCAGGTATGGGTTCAAACTATTTCCTTCATTACACAGGACCGAGATTTGAATTGCAATCTCTCCGTCATCAGCATCTATAGCCTAATGCGAGACTACAGAAATCGAACATGTAGCCAACGAAACAGTGATTACCATTTTGTATTTTAGTGTAGGCCAGTTTGCTATATATTACTTTTTTTAGCATCGTGTCCTACTAATCGTTCGGGCTATAATACGCTTTAGTAATATTGATGTCAATGGACTAGGAGTTGGAAATTTTGCACCCGCATTCAAGGGGTGTGTAGAGTGGAAAAACCACCCCAGTTCACCTGACCAAGATTTGAACCTCAATCTCCACCGTTCTCAGTAGTCTAGCCAACTGCATCACCGAGGTGAGTATCTATCACTCTGCACACTTTTTAGAGAGTTAACAATCTTTACGTGGCTGGCTCTTCTCTATGTACACTTCAACCAAACCAAATATTACAACAGATTAAAATAAGACGCATTAACGTGAGTCCAGCTGGATTATGAATTGGGAAGATTGAATCCACTTTTAGGTGGAGGGGAGTAAAGAAATGTTCCAGTGTTTACGTAGAGGGAGAGTGGAAAACCATTTAGTGAGAACTACCAACAGTACACCTCGGCAGATATACATATCCCCCAACATAGATTCAAACCCCAATATCTTTTGCCGGGTGGCTTCATGGCCTGTAGCCGCCAAACCCGAGAGAACAATATGGTGTGGATTTGTTTAGCTTACCATGAATATTTATTAAAACTTATATTGTCCGTTTATAATACACACACACACACAGCCTGCCATCGTTCTACATGTCTAATATTTAACACAAGAAATAATTAAGGCTGAATAAATTAGAATTCCTACGTGAATTTATTTTAATTTACCAGAGATGGAGGTGTAAAACGATTTATGAAAATTTACCCCGAAAATAGCTTTCTGCGTGGTATAATCCCTACCTTTCCATAACCTGTTTGTAACATGGAAACCTAAAGGTGATCTGGCGTACACATTATTATTTTATAGATCACACGAATTTGATATATTTTAATACCGCTTCTTACTAACCGTTAGGGTTATGCACTTAAGTACTAATTACGCTAAAGGATTAGGAATGGGGAAATTTGAACCTGCATTTGCGTAGCGGGTGAGTGAAAACTACTCCAGGTGTAGGACAGCACTCTCTCAGTATACTAAACTGCAGGTGGTTCGAATCCTGGTCCACTGGCTGCCACCTTCTTTGGTCAGTTAGGGGTCTCCAGCTCAAAGGATTATATTTGAAATGGGTTTGGTAACAACATAATTACTTTTATTTAGAAACAATGGAAATTACTCTAAGGGGGTAAGAACAAGGAAGTGAACCCTCATTTGCAAGGAGAGTGAGACGGGGAAGCACCTTACTGGAATCCGATCTCCTGGCAAAACATCATGACATGGATCTAATATCGGGTTTCGAATCCCTGACGTGTGTATCTACCGTCATAATCATACTCGATATTATGCATCGAGGGCCGAAAGCTTTAGATAGCGTTATGTTGTGAATTTCCATTCTACCTCAACGAAAATTATGTATAAACTGATTATTAAAATTTGTACATCTCTTTTATGTTTCATGTAACCCATAATTCTTTATATATATATTTGTTACTGTATTCGTCATTTCTTCTATCTGATAGGAGAAGCAGTGATACAGACGAGAGTGATAAATTATATTTAAAGTAGACAATAATCGCTATAAGTTTTATACAATGAAGAAATCTTAGGGTAGCATTTACTAAAGCAATGCCAAAAAGATGTGTATAGAAGGAGGCTACTCAGAAGTACTGCAAGAAGAATACAGTCAGTTCACTAGGTCAATAAGGTCAAAATTCACTTATTGTAGTGAAAGTAGTCTCACACTACCCCCAGATGATCTGCCCTGCATTGTGTGCATCTGCATCCACGCAATTGAAGCTGGAAAATAAAATGAAGACAAAGTTCAGAATTTATGAAGGGCAAAGGGCAAATAATATCATATATTTTATTGATACCCGCATCGATACACCTGTAGATAATATCAAATGCTAAACTTTGGATGTACGCAGGGATAGAACAACAAAGTTTTGTTGAATGTTTTATTAAGTTTATATCTTTGACCGTTTGTTCATGGTGCTATATAATAGCACGTATTTTTCTTTTGAGCAAGATAAAGTTGGCAATATTGAAAATTATATATTTTCCTCTAATTAACAGCATTATCCAATCTTACGTTGTGGCAGTGTCGTCTTGAGAGGGCAAACTACCCTTTTGAAATACAAGCTAAGCTCTGGACCAAAATATTTAAATAACCATTAATCCAAATTACTTTTGATTTTCTGTTTAATTGTGATTTTCAAACTATTTATATACAAATATAGTTTAAAATTTTAAAGAATAAGGAAAAAACTTTTGCGGGAGCCAAAAAATATAAATCTTGGAGCTGCAATGACTGTAGAAAGGTAGTGTTCCCTGATGATTCACATGTTTTTGTCCAAGGATAAAGGCCTACCGTTATAAGATGAAGCAATGATGTACCGATCAGATGTGGACATCTTCAACGGTTTGTGAAGCACCCTTCCAAAATGATATTTTTCGGTTATTTTACATCAAGTGGACCTGGGAGTCTAGTGCCAGTTGAAGGAATACGGAATTCACCAAAATATATCGAAATTGTAAAAAGATGAATTGTGCCATTCATGCAGGCCTTTACTGACAATGATGGAATATTCCAGAATGATCTTGACCCATGTCACAACTCAAGATCAGTAAAGACATTCCTGCAAGAAAACAACATATTCATCCCTAGTTGGCCTGGAAATTCTCCGGACTTGAACCCTATTGAGAATTTGGGGAGTATTCTCAAAAAAAGACTTGGCAAACGGAACTGTTCAACAAAGGAACGCTTGATAACGTTGTGGTTCCATTATTAGCGAGAATAAAACCATTTGTTCTTGACTGGTGGGATCAACAACTAAATGTATTCAAGAAGTCATTTCAGCTAAACTAATAATGTTATGTAAAATAACTTTAGGTAAAACTATTTAAAAAAATGAAACACACTTATAAATTTTTATTTTGTCCCGATTAATTTGCACACTACTGTATATTTATTAAATGTTTAAATTGTCTTGTTCTTTCAAAATGTTTTGAAGATACGAAGGTTATTAGGGGTATCAAAGCGAAAGAGATTTTTAACCTCCAATTTCAACTAGTTTTTGTTTAGTATGATTCATACTATCAATCTTTGTTACCGGTATGCAATTGGACTACTCTAATCTTTTGATAGAAAAATTATCCATGGGGCCCACAGTTTACAGTTTGCAAGGGGGCCCAAATTTCCTAGGACAAGCCCTGTATTGCAGGTTAGAGTGAAATCAACCAAATTGTAAGGTCTCTCTTGGATAAGACCTGAAGGTCTTAGGTCTTCATTTACCTGACAATTTATGTTAATTTATATTATATAGATATTTTTGAGAGCGAATACAAACGACCTACAAATTCTATTACAAACTTTGAATATAAACAAGACTCTATTGAACACAGAGAAACTAACCTTACACATAAAGCTACTATGGAGTGTTCGAGATCCAATAGGAAAAGTGTTCTATAAAGATGCACCCAGCGGTAATTTATTCTTGGCTAAGCTCAGGTGACTTCATTGGGTTTAGCTATTTTGTTGGAAGGGGCTTAGCAGCGCGTGAGACATTTAAATTACCTTGTTTTTTTTTTAAGACCAAATTATCGTGCGCAATATATCAAAGCGTGGCTCAAAATAAAAATTAATGCATTATTATCTCTTATTTCTTTAAATTTGACAATATACACAATTAAAAAATATGGATTTTATAGTAAAATTGAATGGAGATAAAAAATAATAGAGAGTTATTGAACCAATATAATAATACAAGGATTGTGTTAACTATTTTAACGCTGGCCCTATTTTATTGGTCCAACATATCTCTTCTTATTTACTTCACATTTATTTTTATTCAATCATCTGTGGTTTTTAATTTTAAAAATTATAAGATCTCAAGAAAATGTAACAATGCCTCAGATTCGTACCTAACTGTATTCTAAAATTATGACAAAACTCTATCGGTCATTTCGAGGTGCCAACTAGAGCCTGAAATAGTCCTATAAATGCCCAAACGCTGTGAAACTGTCCCTGTCAACAAACATGCTGATCCGCTTGTGCAAAGACAAAAATATACTAATTATTAAATATATCACCGAAACTTGCAATGAGGCCTTCGCAGAGCAGTAAAGCTTTGAATAACGCCCAAATATACTTAATGAACAAGGATATTCAATAACTAGTCAATTTATTTATCCCGATAAGTCTTCTCTTTTGTGGTTATAGGAGCAAGTTAATATAACTTTTTAAAAAAGGCAGATAAAACTAACGACTGTATTTCGTACCATTTAGATACGTCATCCCGCACTTACATATCTATATGCACTATCCTCTTTAATTATTGAATTCCCTTAATCTAGCCGACTTATCCTTACACGCCCTTCAATTTTACTTGTTGCAGCCATAATTCTGCTGTGTGGTTGAAGTTTAAACTCCCTTAAACTCTGTTATGGGTTCCGCCTACTGGTAAACAGTCCAACTTTACAATATCCATTACAGTTAAATAGGTTGAGATATTAAGAATAGTGATAGTTCCACCAAACCTACACTTCCAGCTTAAATGCATTCAATTTGCTTTGAAATGAGCATCAACACAGAGCATTGAAAAACCTTGAGTTGATCTACCCGGAAAGTTTTTCTCACATGGCCAACATGTGGGGTGCTCCGAACTAAATGCTGTCATCACTGGACCCTCCTAGAAATCCTCTGACCCCAACACCAAGATCAGTAGCATCGGGTCAGTGCAGCTCCAGGTCATGTTGGAAAGAACCAGAACCAAGAACTGTGCTCTGAACTAAATGCTGTCATCACTGGACCCTCCTGGAAATCCTCTGACCCCAACACCAAGATCAGTAGCATCGGGTCAGTGCAGCTCCAGGTCATGTTGGAAAGAACCAGAACCAAGAACTGTACTCTGAACTAAATGCTGTCATCACTGGACCCTCCTGGAAATCCTCTGACCCCAACTCCAAGATCAGTAGCATCTGGTCCATTTGACAACGCTCGTAAAAATACATGTGTACTAACCATAAGGACATCATAGTCTGAGTAATAATTAGTTCAACAATAGTAGAAAAATAAAATATGCCTATAAGTGGCAGTAAAGTCAACATCATTGTGCTCGATAATGTAGGGAGAGTTCTACTACCCAGCCAAAACTTCAGGCTGGAAGTCTTAAGCTGGCTAAACTCTTTCCAACGTAGCCCAACCTATCTAGAAGGTGATATTTAATAACTTTTCAAGTGGTAGTGCCTCAATAACATACTGGTGGTGGTTCTTTGGTGTCACAAACATAAAATACTATATTTTGTACGTGAGAGAAAAATTTATAAATATATCCTATTTGTAAACTTGATTCTCATTAAAGAAATCCACTTAAATAATCTAAATTATTCATATAATAGAGTGTAGAACCTATCTGAAGATTATATTTTAATAATTTTAATTTTACAGACCACGTGTCATGAGTTGGCTCGAGGACGAGTGGGAATTGCTACCATCCAATTGGGAAATTATCTATAAACAACACCAAGAAGCATTAAGCAGGATGGTTCAATGTGCCTCAGTGTTCAATCGGCCCGTGTATCTCTCCTCCGCACTTGCACCGGCCACTCCAACCACCCTCCCTACTGCCTGGACCGGGACCCACCCTGGGGAACCACCGTTACGAAAGAGCATTAATAAATTGTCATTATTTTGGAAATAGCCTTTTCATCGTCACTCCCTATCCTTCTGCAACTATCCCTTACCTTCCATCGCGACTCACGTTGCCAGGATTGTTCCTCTGCCCCCCACCGTGACTCACGTTGCCTGGACAGTTCCTCTGCCTCCCACCACGACTCACGTTGCCAGGACAGTTCCTTTGCCTCCCACCGCGACTCACGTTGCCGGTACTGTTCCTCTGCCTCCCAACCACAACTCACGTTGCCAGGTTAGTTCCTTTGCCTCCCACCGTGACTCACGTTGCCGGGACTGTTCCTCTGCCTCCCACCACGACTCACGTTGCCAGGACAGTTTCTTTGCCTCCCACCGTGACTCACGTTGCCGGGACTGTTCCTCTGCCTCCCACCGCAACCCACGTTGCCTGAACAGTTTCTATGCCTCCCACCACGACTCACGTTGCCAGGACAGTTCCTTTGCCTCCCACCGCGACTCACGTTGCCGGTACTGTTCCTCTGCCTCCCACCACAACTCACGTTGCCAGGTTAGTTCCTTTGCCTCCCACCACAACTCACGTTGCCAGGACAGTTCCTTTGCCTCCCACCGTGACTCACGTTGCCGGGACTGTTCCTCTGCCACCCACCGCGACTCACGTTGCCAGGACTGTTCCTCTGCCTCCCACACCGACTCACGTTGCCGGGACTGTTCCTCTGCCTCCCACACCGACTCACGTTGCCAGGACAGTTCCTTTGCCTCCCACCGCAACTCACGTTGCCAGGACAGTTCCTTTGCCTACAATCGCGACTCACATTGCCAGGACTGTTCCTCTGCCTCCCACCGCAACTCACGTTACCAGGACAGTTCCTTTGCCTCCCACCGCAACTCACGTTGCCAGGACAGTTCCTTTGCCTCCCACCACGACTCACGTTGCCGGGACTGTTCCTCTGCCTCCCACCACAACTCACGTTGCCAGGACAGTTCCTTTGCCTCCCACCGCGACTCACGTTGCCAGGACTGGTCCTCTGCCTCCCACCGCAACTCACGTTGCCAGGACAGTTCCTTTGCCTCCCACCGCGACTCACGTTGCCAGGACAGTTCCTTTGCCTCCCACCGCAACTCACGTTGCCAGGACAGTTCCTCTGCCTCCCACCGCGACTCACGTTGCCAGGACTGTCCCTCTGCCTCCCACCACAACTCACGTTGCCAGGACAGTTCCTCTGCCTCCCATCGCAACTAACGTTGCCAGGACAGTTCCTTTGCCTCCCACCGCGACTCACGTTGCCAGGACAGTTCCTCTGCCTCCCACCGCAACTCACGTTGCCAGGACAGTTCCTTTGCCTCCCACCGCGACTCACGTTGCCAGGACAGTTCCTCTGCCTCCCACCGCAACTCACGTTGCCAGGACAGTTCCTCTGCCTCCCACCGCGACTCACGTTGCCAGGACAGTTCCTTTGCCTCCCACCGCGACTCACGTTGCCAGGACAGTTCCTTTGCCTCCCACCGCGACTCACGTTGCCGGGACTGTTCCTCTGCCTCCCACCGCTACTCACGTTTCCAGGACAGTTCCTTTGCCTCCCACCACGACTCACGTTGCCAGGACTGGTCCTCTGCCTCCCACCGCGACTCACGTTGCCAGGACTGGTCCTTTGCCTCCCACCGCGACTCACGTTGCCAGGACTGTTCCTCTGCCTCCCACCGCGACTCACGTTTCCAGGACAGTTCCTTTGCCTCCCACCACGACTCACGTTGCCAGGACTGGTCCTCTGCCTCCCACCGCGACTCACGTTGCCAGGACTGGTCCTTTGCCTCCCACCGCGACTCACGTTGCCAGGACTGGTCCTCTCACCCTCCAATCTGATCATCCCTTCCGACGGTGACCTCACGGGACGAGATACACCCGCCGCTCCGGCAAGGCCCACCGACAGAAGACCCTAAAGAAGACAGTGGCAACCAAACAATACTCCACCCGTGGACCCATCTTCTACGATCTCGACTAGACAAAACCAGCTACAACCGAAGACGCATTGAAGGATAACAGGCTTAACATAGTGTATCGTTACCAATTATATATTTGGAATGGATTGGATGTCTTTATTTTCTTTTTAATTAGTTGCGGCAACCAAATTATACATATCCCGGTGTTCCGGTGGCCCAGTAAACCCCTGTATCTTTTTCTTCATCTCTCAGAGACCAAGAAGTTGTTGAATCCTGAGGGATTCTTACAGGGATCAAGAAGCCACCCATTTCTCTTTATTCATTCTCATAGAGACCAATAACCCCCTGTAAACCTCTCTACATTATAACAGTGTTCAATAAGATCTGTGTACCTTTTTTCCGTACCAGAGTGAAAAAGGAACTCCATGTGACCCCCGCAAACACCAATAAAGTAGCTCTCTAACATTGAACGAAAATCACCTGTATCTAACTCTCTTTTGACCCTTGCAGAGACTAGGGCCCGAATGCAGGGACGATGCTGAGCATAGCCAGAGTACAGGCTGAGTATGAGCCTCGTACTAGTGCGATCTATGACGCAATATCTTGAGTCTAGTGCTGGCTCAGGCTATACTCTGCCCGTACTCAGAGGATATTTCCACAACATGGTATATAGACGATCGAAACAGCTGTTTTCACGACAGGCCTCGTGCTCTGCTAGTGCTCAACATCGTTCTTGCATACGGGCCTAGGTCTCCCTTATATTTCTCGTTACAACACCACAGAGACAGGGAAACTTCCTGTATATCTTTCTAAATTCCAGTTGGGACCAAATAAATCCTGAACCTTCCTTTCTGCTCCACAGAGATCAGACATCTTCCTGAGACTCTCAATCCTCAGAGGAATAGGAACCACTTTATATTTCTCTGATAACCCTTAGAGGCAAGATAGTCCCGTCTCTTTCTAAACATTCTCACAAAGACCAATGAACACATTTTTAATATATTTCTACTCCCACAAATAAAGGAACCCTCTTTATCCATTTCTTCACTCCCACGGAGATCAAAGAATACCAGATTATTCTTTCTTTACTCACACAAATATAGCTATATCAGCTTCCGAAAGTAGTCCTTGACCCTCTCAAGATCCCGGTGCAAACGTACCAGGGGGATCCTCAGACACGTGCTTTGGAATGTCTTCATCCTCCTCATCTGACCCCAAACCTCAGCCTCGTGATGACCTTGACCCTCTCAAGATCCCGGTGCAAACGTACCAGGGGGATCCTCAGACACGAGCTTTGGAATGTCTTCATCCTCTCATCTGACCCCAAACCTCGGCCTCGTGATCACAAATGAGGAGCTTCTTGGATAAACAAGTAGCAACTCTGGTCTAGAAAGCTGATATTAAGATATGAAGGGCTTGTTGTGCCACCCTATATCAAAAAATGTTGGCACTGTCTTCCCTAGTGCCATCAGCTGGTATACCTTGCTGGCGGGTTTCACGCAATGGAGTATTCAATATTACTGACTAATAACCAATGTTCTAATTGGAGTGGTCACTGATGTTATGGTTAAATGGGATCTGGACACGCGGTTTGAAGGAAACGTTCAACTTTTACATTTTATAGGTGGAGGCCAAGTCAACCCAAGTTAAAATATTTCAAGTATTTGTAAGGAGAAAACATTACAAGCGAGATCAATTGAAACATAAATTGTTATTTAAATTTGCAAATTCAAATATATTTAACATTTTTTAACTTATTTTATATATTCAAGCAAGATAAAATAATAATTAATCAGTGAAATGACAAAAAGAATACTAATGCAGATATTTTATATTGTAAGGCCTAATAGTTCACAGAAGAAATAAATTACAATATTAAATAAGTAATTCATGTATTGTGAAAGATTAGAATAGCAAGATTGCACCCACATATTAGTGTTGTCTTTGCATCATTCATTAATTAAACATAAATAAATGGTATGCTAATAAATTCTGTCCCCATTGTTCCTCGAGGAGAAAGAAAACAGAATTCCGCTCAAAGGTCAAGTAAAATGTTAAAAGAAAGAGTCACGTTTGCCCTGATAAGCATCGTAGACAATGTGAACATTGTGTGGCGATAGTTGGTGAAAACTAGCCCACATGGACTTGATATTGGCTAATTTAACACTGTACAAGTACAGAAACAGCTGGTTCAATTACAACTCTCCTATCAATTACAGAGATGTACAATGTCTAAACACAAGCGATCATATGCTGCATTTGTCAGTGAGGATGGATGGATGGATGGATGTATGGATGTGTGGATGTATGTATGTATGTATGTATGTATGTATGTATCTATGTATGTATGTATCTATGTATGTGTGTATGTATGCATGTATGTATGTATGTATGTATCTATGTATGTGTGTATGTATATGTATGTATATGTATGTATGTATGTATCTATGTATGTGTGTATGTATGTATATGTATATGTGTATGTATGTATGTATGTATGTATGTATGTATGTATCTATGTATGTGTGTATGTATGTATATGTATGTATATGTATGTATGTATGTATGTATGTATGTATGTATGTATGTATATATGTATGTATGTATGTATGTATGTGTATGTGTGTATGTATGTATGTATGTATGTATGTATGTATGTATGTGTATATGTGTATGTATGTATGTGTGTATGTATGTATGTGTGTATGTGTGTATGTGTGTATGTGTGTATGTGTGTATGTGTGTATGTGTATGTGGGTATGTCTGTGCATGTGTGTATGTGTACATGTATGTGTGTATGTATTGGTCGTCTTTTAACGGAGCTCAGTGACCTGAGTTCGACTTTTGGCCAGGCTGCAAGTTCTTTATTCAGTTAGTTCCAATATTCCCTTCTTACATTAATGAACTAATGTCCAAGGATCTGGATGTAGATACCCACATTTTTGACCACGTATATTTAATGTAGTTCTCATCTGATTTGGTTTCCAGGTGTTGGTGATGTAAGAGCCCAACAAAGTTTTATTAACTAATATATCTTAAATGATTTCCATTATCCTTCAACGCAGATGTTTGTTCATTTTCTCTTCATGCTATCTTCCTCTTCACCACTCCATTGGTGTGTCTAAATGCATATGGACAGAGGAGGATGAGATTAAAGGATATTAAAAAGTGACTAGCAGCAGAAAACTACCAATAGTCCTTGTTTTGATCCTATGGTGTGACTAGCAGCAGAAAACTACCAATAGTCCTTGTTTTG
Organism: Timema shepardi; assembly: GCA_902151425.1. Classification (NCBI taxonomy): domain Eukaryota; kingdom Metazoa; phylum Arthropoda; class Insecta; order Phasmatodea; family Timematidae; genus Timema; species Timema shepardi. Next base: position 17,508 of record CABFVX010009218.1, read on the forward strand.
ATCCTATGGTGTGACTAGCAGCAGAAAACTACCAATAGTCCTTGTTTTGATCCTATGGTGTGACTAGCAGCAGAAAACTACCAATAGTCCTTGTTTTGATCCTATGATGTTTCTATTTCTCTAAATTAAAAGACTATTCCTAACGGAGCTGGTGAACTGGCTTTCTCTTGACTTGACAGATTACCAACAGTGTCGTATTGTCAAACATAACGCTCTGACGACTGTAATAATTGCTGGTCCAGTTACCAAGAGGGAGACTGATTTCTCCCTAGAGAGCTCCTCTGACATTTCATAACCATCCCCTTTCCATTTCTCAGGGGTGGGGATGGGGGTTGTTTTTTATTCGGTTGGGAATACACTCGGGGCTCAATGAACGTAAAGGGCTTTTATCCAATCATCACAACTTTATATAAATGTTTAGTCTGTTCAGGAAGTAAAACAAATGTTCTATATCATTGTAAGTGGGTGTATCCAGGAATGAGGGAGAAAACCTGTGTTGTGTTCAAGAATAGTTATATATTATCTAGATATCAAATAATATAAGTAACTATAATGATAATGATGGTAGTAAGAACTATAATAGCCAGAGAAATTAGAATCGTTTAAAAAATCACTATTATAATCCTCTTTTTATGAACTAATGTTAATTATGAACACAAAATAAACAAATATTTTCATTGATAAGTCATATAAGTTAAGTGAATTCATTACTCACTCTAGATTGTATTAGTAATAAAACAATAATAATACCACGAGCCTAATAAATAACATGACATAATTTGTAACAATCAGACAGTGGGCCATTATTGATCTAGCAAATAGCACGGTATCGTAGAATGTTTGGATTAATTGTTAATTTATGCATGTGTATCTCATATTAAAATATTTTATGGTTGTTGGTCAAACTGATTTAGGTTAACTTTACTGCCCCATACAGATTTTGTATTAACTTCTCTATACAATAGATATGTACAGTACATTTTCAAGTTTATCTTTATTATAATTTTTAATCATTGGATTTAACATTTAAATAGCATTGTTACAACATTTCAACTTCAAGAGAACTTCAATCTTACCTTTTAGAAGTAATTTGTATCCAAAGTGTTTCCATGAACAGCCACTGACTCCAGCGCTCGGTGATGCTCCATTGTCTGTAAGCAGGACATTGTCAGTGCAGTAGAAGACGTGTATTGGACTGGACCAGCTACAGATTATGACGTGAGATGGGGGAAGAGATAAGACATAGAATTTGTTCCAAATTTCCTAAATAGTACAACATACTGATAACAATGTTGACCCACAGTAAAGAAACAGGAAGAAAGCCGCTCTGATGCCAAGTCTTGGTGATGGTGGGAGGTGTCTCAATCACAGTCCCAAACACCATTTAACAATAAAGAAACCAGGAACAATACCAATGTGAAGGAAGAAAGAGCCCATCAGTTTCTATCTTATTTGGAAGTTTCACCAACCCGACGACCCCCTACACTACAAGGACCTTCACTCTCTTGTCGTGTCATCGACAACAGAGATCTCCAGGCCGTACAATCCCTCACAAGATTTACTTCACAATTAACAATTGTTCGTGTTTGTCTGCTCTAAAACTACTGAAAGACATTAACTGGCAAATTTAACATTTTTTCTTTTATACTAAAATTTTAATCTTACAGAACACTGATTATGAAGAAAAATATTTTAGCCGATTATTAATTCTATGAAAAGAAATAACTATTCAAATATTTTTGTATTAATACATTTGATATATTTTCAATTCACAAAATAAGTTTTCGTCTTCTATTATATATTGTAACCATTCGATTGGAGGATTTTCCCTCAATTGAAGGATTGGGAGAGAATATTATATCCTCTGACTGTATTGTAAGTGTGCTATATGCTATAACTATAGGGAGCTGTATGCTATAACTATAGGGAGCTGTATGCTATAACTATAGGGAGCTATATGCTATAACTA
>CABFVX010009219.1:0-19471 GCA_902151425.1 Timema shepardi
AAGTGGTTCCAGAGATACTAAGTTACAGATATAGATGATAATAATAGTATTATTATTATTAGCACCGCGTCTTACTACCCGTTTGGATATTGTTCTTATATTCAGCCACTTAGGGGTTTAAAATGAGCTGCCGCTGGTTTAAGGAATTCTTGACATGGTCTCTATGCTTAGCGAACATTACAACGTAACAAGATTCAATTAATATTAACCACACAATAAAGAAGCCTAACAGAAGGGAGCAAATACGTCATATTGACAAACATGACTGGCCCATTGGTAGAGAAAATGTGCCTATTTCTAAATAAGTAAGAGTTAAAATGCTATCCAGACACATGGTCTCAATTTTATATTATTCAGAATAGAAAACCTTTATTTTAAACTTTTTAAACTATTTTATGAAGGTTTCAATCCCAGTCATTCACATAGTTGCTAAATCTAGCAATATTAATTACACTTTTGGTAAAACCATCAAAAATTGCTAACTCATTCTGGACATATTCAACTTTTACAACGTTATCACCCATTAATTTGCGAATAAAATTACACTTCACAGCCATATGTTTCAATCTTTTATATTATCACTTCCCCAGACCCGTCTTGGTGGCTGGATGGTTGTCCTCATATCTAGGGGGGCATTCCAGGGCTTATTACTGTTTCCATTAGTGTAATACGTAACTAGAGGACACGAATAGAGTAATTGGTAAGATAAATAAATTTTATCTCACAGGTATTTAAGGCTATGGTAGGCAATTGTCTTGTTATCCGAGATTAAATAAACCATGCAAATTCAGAATAAATTAAGATATTGACTTAACATTGGAATATTTGGCCCATTCCGCATCAGAATATATGGTTAGAGGTGTCACTTCTTCTTTAGGAAATTAAAGTGCAGGGTATACAGCTCCCTGTAGATAGCGAAAAACACGCTTTAGTAATTAAAACGATTGTTTGCTATCCAGCTGTGAGCCCTACTTAAATAATTGATTTGAAACTCAGGTAAGGTCTGGTGCATAACATTGAGTGCATCCAAGTGCCTATGATCTATCTGTATGGCTTTATATCGTCTATAGGGGTATAGGTTCCGTAGGCGTTTTTGTAATTTTGAAGTTTTCCATGTTGAATTTAAATAAAAGTATTTTCATTAGCGATGGTTAACTAAGATAAATAGTATGATTTCAATTATCAATTTTTATTTCAAGGAAACATTGTAAGTTACCCAATACTTTCATATCAAATGTAGCTTAAAGTACTACTTTGATATTCTATAAAGGTTGTACCTAAATACTGCTTATAATCAAATCAACTACCTTTATTAATATATATACCTTGTTATCACCGACAAAATTTGGGTACAGACATGGATCATTCCACACTGGTTGAAAGTCAAGTGATTTAAGGAATGTGTCAAGACAGTTGTTCCTTCCTCGGGGTACATGATTGAGGCCCTATATATTTATTATAATTAATTCAGTCTACAAACAAGATTTAAATTATTAAAAAACCATGTGATTGCTGCATGTAGACTTATTCAGATAAGGATCCATGCAAAAATGCGTTATTTACATCCATCTGACTAGTATGTAAATCATCTCGTAAATTGATTGTTAGCATTGTTCTCACAGTAGCTATACGTGCTATTGGGGAATAGGTCTCACCATAGTCAAAACGTTTATTATGTTTACACTCTTATACCACCATTATTGACCGATTGGAAAACTTTTTTCAATTATGAACGTTCTTGATGCTGAAAACCTAATGACAGGATATGGTTTTCTTACCAGGGGATAGTAAAATAAGTCCTAATGTGTCATTTTTCTTTAAGAAATCAATTTACTTTTCAACATCAGGTAGCCAGTTCCTCTCAAGGTCTTCCCTTTACGTAATCAAACTAACCAAGAAAATCATTGAAATATCATTCTTTATTGATGGCAAATTATACATAATCTTCTACATAGCTTGGTTTCATGAGTGGACGCAAGCTACAACAGAGCTAGCCTTAATTTGATAGTAGAGGTATTTATTTATATTATTATCCACTGCAAGCTTCACCTTGTAGCATTTATTGGGAATATATGCTCCAAAAATAAAGAACAAAACTTTAAGCTCAAGAAAACTCACCAAAAGTCCCCCACTGTGCAGTTTCCCACACACAAGAATAAAGACGACTTGCCTCCACAAAAATATTGATCGTCTGAACGAGGAAAAACATTGAGCTAGTAAAATGGTCTATCCCTTAAGGCGGGGTGTGGAATGGTGTGTGGCGCGCCTGCGCAAAAAGAGTGTTATTCATCGAGAATGTTCGGCCAGCTCCACGCATGTAAATTTTTAACCCCTCCCTCCCGTCGCTGTGTCTTGTTGGCCTATGTCTTGTATTTACCCCTCATCCCCCTCTCTGAGTTTGTATAATCGTATAAATACTCATGTTGTTCATCATGGAGGCTACTTCTCGGCAGGGCCGTCCCCTAGGACACACCTTGGGTGTCTAGGAAATAGTCTCAAGGTACGGAAACCCCTATTGTAATTTGGAAATTCTAGTGGCGTCGTATTCGACTTATAAATATGTCAGGTCATTTAGGACTTAGGAAATATTCTGAGAATATCGAACCTAGAATCTTTGCGTGATATTTAAATTGTAAATATGTCAGATCATTTAGGACTTAGGAAATATTCTGAGAATATCAAACTTAGAATCTTTGCGTAATATTTAAATTGTAAATAGGTCAGATCATTTAGGACTTAGGAAATATTCTGAGAATATCAAACTTAGAATGTTTGCGTAATATTTAAATTGTAAATATGTCAGATCATTTAGGACTTAGGAAATATTCTGAGAATATCAAACTTAGAATCATTCCAAGAATACTGAACTTAAAATCTTTTCGTCTTATTTAAATTGTAAATATGTCAGGTCATTATGACTTAGTAAGAATATTGAAGTTTGAACTTTTTCGTTATATTTAACTNCTTATATTTTGGACTTAAATTTTTCTAACGTCATTGTGGAGGTTGTGATCGATTCTAGTCTTGGAATATTTTAACTTTACCTGGAGTCGCATTTAACAGACATATGTTTATTTTGTATATCCAAAATGCCCATCAGGCAATGGGAGGTTTCATGTTGTCAACATAAAGTAATAAATAATTGCATTATGGACCCCTGTTAACTTAATGGCCCTTATGGCAAAAGTTTTGTGTTATCACTCGTAAGGAATAAGTTTGTTTTGCATAGCCAGATTTTGTATTGTAATATATTCGTCAATTGGCTCATCGGCCTTGCGGGCCTATAGAGTCCATTGTTCTTTTGTTTCTATATTATGTCGTAAGCTAATAGCTTCACGAATAGTAAGCTATCCCAAATTGTACAACGAAATCACCTTCTTTTTTATATATTCTGTTCAAGTTTTTATTCACTATCAATAAAACTACAAATTGTTATCATTGACATATTTCTTCTTAATCCAGTTTTCCTGCTTATGCCATCCCTTTTTTTTGTTAAAGACATCATATAATTGGTGTATGAGTTCAAGGAGAAAATAAGTAAACTGGCCTTGTTTACTTTTGTTTGTATTCCTCATCGCCCTCTGCAAATTTACTACATTTATTATTTTATTGTTTGTTGTGCGCCAACCTTATTCTTCGAGGAAGAATAAGGGCGGTGCTACAACCTGACATTAAACTTTCTACTGATGGAGTGATAATCGTTTCCAGAAATAATGGGTACTAAAGACATCACTGTGGACAAGATGCAAGGGGCACTTAGAGCCTAAGTGAGGTTTTACATGAGGCAATTTAGCCACTATACCTTCAATGTAATGCTCACATGGATATTATAGAGCAGTAAGATTTTCTTACATACAGCGTATAGGTATTTCATCAACCATTTGACATAGACCCTTCAAACTGATATTGCCAACATTTTCCAATTGCCCATATCACAGATTTGTGAAATCTACCTCAGCAACGTTGGCACATTAATATTTAACAGAAAATGTCACTAAATCAATTTTGGCGGACTCCAATGTAACTGATACAAGTTTATCATTTCTGGGAAACTTGGCTACACTAGTCTAGAAAAAAAATACCTGGCAAACGTTTGAATTTATTCATTTGACTGATACCATTATTATTTACGATACTCAGTGTCAATGGCAGTTTCTTGAGAGCAGTAATGATTATATATATTTCGTTCAGCATCGTAATTTAAAGATAGCAGACCATAATATCTAATCATTCATCTAAAGTATCATCTGTTGACCATAATTAACAAATTATTTATCAAATAGTTTTAAATGTACCTTCAAAGATTCACTTTATGGGTCAAACATCATCAATAAAATACTTTTACATAGCAGTAACTGTTCAGATATACATTTCTTGCGTATGTGTTCATAAGGGAATGCCAGATTTTGAATGCAATTTTTCATACCACAAGTGTATTGGATTCTTAACGTAGTCTATGTGCTTAAATCACATTACAACTAAACTGGATTCAAACACTTGAACCAATGAAAATAATATGAACTTTATTAGCATCACAAATAAAAGCATAGCAAAAAGGAAGAATTACATCTGCCTATTTATAAATAAATACATGTTAAATTACAATACAAATAGGTTTGAAAAAATGGGCTATTTAGAGTAAGGAACATGAATTTAGGCATGAGTGTTCTTGATCAAAATCCAAGCGATACATGTAAGAGGAATTTTAAACATCCGATTTCTAAGGAGTAAAAACAGGTGTCATCTTACTTAAGGGCTGCACGTATTTCTGAAAAAAATTCAACTAGAAGCGAGAAAATCAGGGAAAATACTCTTCTTAAGAATATAAAGAAACAGATATTCGACGGCCTTAAAAATAACTACCATATCGGTCACTCTTACACACGCGTCAGGAATATATTTTGTTAATATTCTCTTTGGAATAAGTTTATAGTCTTTGTTGTAAGAACTCAAAAACATTATATCTTTGCTATTATTCTATTTGGACACAGTTTGTTTGCTGTCATTGAAATATTATGATCGGTCACTAACATTGGCTAAGATCATTCCTTGATTCATTGAAACTCTCAAATACGGCTTTTAATTCGAATTTGAACTCTTTATTATTTAACATGAGTTAAATTTAAATTTCTTGATTTTTTATTTGAACTTTAGAATATGACACTTGACTTCCTTTTAAATTCCATTTGTGTTTTTTATATGATGGAAATGTTTTTTCCTCTGAAGTAGATAAGATTATGGTACCCTATATCATTTTGTCCACTGTTGGAGAAGTAAATTTCCTGGTCCGTACCCAGTCATTCCAAATGAATGGAATTAGTGACGTGAATATTTCTAGACCTCATAGTGCGGTATTTTGTTGACTATTGGGAGCAGTTTCAGATATTGTCCACAACAAGTAAGGTAACAACTACTTCAGCGCCACCAAGTACTGTGCTAACATGTACCAGAACGATACTAATATTACATACTTTGAACTGTTGGCAATCGAAGAACTCTTCAAGTTTGTCTTTAAAATATTTCCTAATGGCTTAATCTTTGCATGATTTTCTATTGAGGGTCACCCCAAGTGAAGTTTCTGCTTCATGGTAGAAATCCCTGTACGATATTTAAAAGCCTAGAATATGGATGGTTAGGTACAGAATGTGAATCAGTCCTTAACAGATTACGGTTTTATACAGCCAACATGATCTGGAATAATTTTGGGGATTAGGGACTATTTTATAGAGACCAGAGTCTGTATTCCTGAGCTTATTCTTGATCATCTCAAAGTTAAATGGGGAAAACCATTCCAAATGGCCCTGAATGTATTCAGGAGTACACCGTTAGGGCTCCAAGTTGGGGTTGTAGGCTCACGAGTTTGAGATGAATTCTCGCCCTCATGACGATTGCCCTTACACGGACATGACAAGAGACTTCTTTCCTCAGACAATGAGATATTTTTAGTCCAGAAATCCTTACAAAGTTTCGGCTTGTGGTGACTCCTAGGCAACTTCTAGAGGATTTACCCAGTGGTCAGCTAGAGATCTGTAGAAATCGTCTGTATGGGAGTTACTGATGGAGGGGGAGAGGTGGGTTTCCCCCTGATTCACCACACACTAAGCTGTTGATAACTTGCCTCTTCAGGAAAGTGGGTCAGGCCAACTCCAAGGGCTCCCCACTTGGAAACTTGGCATTACGCACCATCTGGATGCTCTCTTGATGGAAGAGTGTAGGAATGAGTGATCTACTTGCCTCAGATCTACTAGGTATAAGCCACTACAAGATGCATCAATGTTGACACTCTCTAAACAACGTCCTTCATTTATCAGCTAGCCGTGGTCCTAACCGTCTAGGGAGGGGCGTTGGGTGGGGGGTTGAATCCTTGCAAACTCATTTGTATGATGGTGGGGCAGACGATGTCAACCACGCAACGTTTACTACGTGATTTGTACTATATACCCAGCTTAGGCCAGGTATAGATAGTAAGCAAGCCTTCATGGGCTACCTGCTGAGCAACTTAGGATCAATGCTTAGTGGTAACTCATTCTAAATTATTGACCTCTCATGATGGGGTTTCACAATTGAGGAGGAGAAAAAGACCAGGCAATATGGGGAGGATTTTCTTGAGCTACTTGGTAATGACAGGTTCACAGGCTAGCAGGGACTTGTGTTTTAATATATTTTTCTACCTGTGTTTGTACACGTGGCTTCATTCAAATATTACAGCCATTAAGGCGCACTTTTTGATGGGTAGCCAGAAGTTCCCCCTCAATAGGCACTGAGTGTCTTGGGTAAGTCAACGAAAAAAGTATTGGACTTACATACGCAAAGTTAGATGGTTTAATTCTTTTGATGGGTACGGTGTAAAAATCCACTCGTGGGTGTTCTTTAATATCTGATAAAAAACCAACTATAAAAGGGACGCCTTTACTGAGGTAAAGAAAAACAAGCATGGTTCCCTGACCACTGAATAGCACACTGTCTATTGGCAATACCTTAGCAGAATTGAGTCGGCCAACTGGAATAACTTTTTCTTCAATTATACAGTTGACATCGAGCTCCCTACTGTCTCCAACTGAATACCAATTTGAGTCATCCCCAACATTTAATACGATTTTTCACAGTGGTATGGGCAAGAGAATCTTCCAACAGAATATATGAAAACAGGAGGACACTAGATTGGCTTAAGCTCTTTTTTATTTCAAAATATAAAAACAATATATAAATAATAGAAAGTCATATTCATATTCTTCGTCCCCTTGAGATCATATGATGTGGAAAAAGCCATGGAAATTGACGCTTCAGATTTAAGTTTGACCATTTGGGTGAATGTAACCCTTATACTGGCAACCGTGAACCACTTTGGTGCGTCTGTGAGGGTTTTTTGCTCCATGACATAGTACGAACAAGTCTGTCCCTGTAGTCAATCTGTGGAGGATTGGGGTGGAGTTCTTCCCCCTTGGTGGATAGCAAGAGTCAAGTATTTTTTTCCTGATGTATTTAACGCAAGAGTCCAATCGGATGTGTGGGTAATTTATAGCATATTGTTTCTATGAAGAATCAATTTCTGGGCACCAAGGGACAGGTCAGGATAGTATGACATTGCTTTGACAAGATGCCTTTATTTGTTAAAGATCTCTACCTATGGGTGATTCCAGTGCCTTGACTTTCAAAGTGAGGGTGACCAACAGAGTTAGTGCTTCGTCTGCCTGGAGGTACTATGAGTAGGGTTATCTGACCAAGGCCCATACTTTCCTCGTTGGTAAGACGGATAATACACCTTGAAGGTCTTGTTTTAATCCTGGTCTCACTGGATACATTTTGGCTGGCGATGGATTTATTGCTGTAGACGACAGCCCCGAAAATTGGGTTAGGCCTCAATTTCTTGTAACAACTGTCCCATGGTACTCAAATTGATTCATGAATCATTCTTCCATCGAGCCCATAATATATTGAAGATGTCAGAGCATGCGTTATGTCTCAGTAGTTTCGTCCATGGAACCGATAATTTTAGTTTCCCTTGAAAGGTACTTGAATGATTTTAGGTGGCCATGAGTGGTCAGTTGGATAACGCTTATCAGCTTGGGAGGTGTAAGAATAAATTGCGTGGACTTCACACTTACCACCAGGTTTTTTATTAGATTCTTTGATGCGATGGTATCAGTAGAGGTATGCGCTTACTCTGATGTAGCTTCTTCTGGAAAATCTGCGTAGCTGAAGTCCGTGTACCAGGACGGTGGTTTCGAGGTATTGGTTTGTGAGCGATCTTGGAACAAATTTGAATTTTGAGTGTTTGAGTGGTTTCCAAACGTTTCTTGAGTCTATCCCCTTGGCTCGACATGAACACTAATTATTCTTAATGAAAGTGAGGAGTGACCGTGGTATTGCCTTGGGTTTCTTCTGCACCAGTATTGCTGATACGTTATCGTAGGGAGGAAAAACATCTCAAATTTCCCTCAACCTTCCACTCAAAATTATACACCTGGAAACCCTCCTGTGCAATATCTTAAAACAAAGAACAATGGCCAAGTTTTGAGGGACTTTAATCTCATCATGTGGTGTAAGAGCACAGCCACGCACAAGCGTGGTTTTGAGGGGCTCGGCAAGACCTGAGGGACATCAAGGTTTATTACGGTGTGATGGGGAGGATCCATCGTGTTGCTGTCTAGAGACTTCCCCCAGACCCTGCCTGATGTGCCAAAAGGAACCCAAGCTGACTAGGGAAGGCTTGGGTCAATTCATCTTACCTGTAATCGTACAGTGTGTGGCAGTCTCTACATGCGGTTTGTCCACTTTAAAGGCAAAGCCACCTATAGACAGTTTCACCGATTTACTTACATAAGAGACGGGGATTTTCTAGATTCAAACGGGAATATCACCATTATTGGTAGATTGGACTCTGTGGTTACGACTGTGGCCAACCTGGTATCTAGGATCAATCCCAACTTTGCAATCGTCAAGGAGAAATATATAAACTGGTTGCGTTAACGAGCCATATTACCCCCAAATTAGTAAGGCGTTAGATATCAAAGAAGCTCTGCTAAAATGGTTTGAAAAGACATATACTATTTACTTCTCTTGAGCCAATAGTACAAATGGATGAAGCAATCCACTACCATGAGAAGTTTCTAGCACAGTGAACCCACCTGTCCACCCACTTATCCCTATAAGCTTCTCCTAGAAGTGGGGGCTACAACTAGTACGATGTTGGATATGAACCCACCCCCAACTCTGCAATGGCAGTAGACTGCGAGCTAAGGCCGTCCATAGGAATAACATTGAGGGGAAAGGGTTCACCAGCTTTGCTCCGAGACAGTCTCTTTTCAAACAATTCATCTTACTCATTCCATCTGACCACCACTTTGAATTTAAAAGACTGCAGGTTCCCCTGAAAGTGTGCTTCCCACTGACGAATAATAAGTCACAGAGGCAACCATTGAAGGTGTCCAGGCTAGAGGTAAGGGAGAACTACTTCTATCACGGACTGTCCTATGTCCCTAGTTATAGAGCTAGCACACCCAGCAGCCTGTGATCCTAGTGCTAAAAGACTGACATTGGGGATTAAAAGGATCGCTAATGTATTATTACAAATGTAAATAAAAGTGCTTTTCCATTTTCCTGTTACTATTCTTAGTAAATATTTCTGCTACTCATATGTGGAGCTCACTTTTAATTATTATATATCAATTCAATAACTACAGAGAAGAAAATTAATTTTGGGAACACTTGACCTGCACAAAAACGTTAAATCTATTAGATATTCCTATCACTATTTAGAATGAGCAAAACGCTGGCATTCTAAACCCCACCAGGTGAAGCCAGTTACTATAGCCAATAATATATATATGCATATTAATATTTATTAATTATTACATTTAATACTAGCCTTATTACAGTATTAATTTAGGTTAAAGTAACATGAAGGTTAGTTTATAAAAAGTGTATATGCATTAGCGTGGACGGAGAAGGGGGGAAATCTAAAGGTTAAATCACAATTAAAAAATATTCCCCAATAATCCCACCTGAAATTCGTGCTTGATCTCCCCCAACGCCAGTATAATTAGTTGGACCAACGCTTTAGATCATTTTACTATCGGGGAGTGTAGTTTACAGATACAACCAACACCAAGCCAAAGGTTCTTGCTTCTATTCCCATTACAATGAGTAGTTTTTCAATTTATTTTAATAATATATTTTTTTCTTTTTTATATTCTGCAGGACGTTTTGCGTTTCCCTAAATGACCCCTCTTAGATCTCGATGAACTCACCATCAGTCCCAGATAAGGGTTCTTCACTCACTTTCCTCCAGTTGCAGTTCAGTACATCTGGTTCAGGGATATCGTAAATCGTCTGTTCGGACTCTTCAGGGAACTCCATGGTCAATAAAGTGTTCACCAGTTTGGTCTCGTTGTTTAAACAGTTGACAAAGTTGCTCACGGTAACTTGAACCTAGGCAACCCATTCATTTTAATCTACACTCTTAGAGCGAAAAAGAGGCTTAAACTTTACATTCTTGTAAGATTATTTGTTTGAATTAACCAGTTATGATTATATATACTTGGCTATTATTCTATTTTTATTATTTGAAATATCTAACGTTCTCTTTATGAATCGATTTTTTAAAGCCGCAAACGGCTTATAAAATAACTTAAGTCTAAATTATACACAACACCCAGCCACAGTTGTTAATTTATTAATATAAGTGGAGAAATGTTTATTTAATTATTCAATTAATAATTATAGCTTCTTTGGCTATACAGGCAATTGAACCTTGGCCACTAGATTAATAGTCAAACACGCTTCCAACTGAGCTAAACTGATGAATCATTATTTTTATAAGTCTTTAAAATAATTTTGATAATAACTCAAAAGTAGATAAAATAAAATAGGATATCCAACATTTTTTGAAAATATAGCTACTTTATGGCAATATTCATATAACATTTTGGCAAATAATATAGTAGGAACAGTTTTTATTTTTGTTTTACTCAGGAGTGAATCAGTTAAAAGAAATACATTATATGACATTTTAATGAAGTTTGGGGTTGCAAAATATTCTCAGATTAATTGATTTATGCCTGACTGATACGCGTGGCAGCGTACGGGTTGAATTTCACTTGTCATACACATACTTTCAAAATAGGTAATGGGTTGAAACAAGGAGTTGTACTTTATACATTAATTTTTAATTTAACTTTAGAATATGCTGTTATGGTAACGCAAGAAAGTAGGGATGGGTTGACATTAAACGGTGAAATGGATCTACTTATTGTTATGCAGATGATTTAGCATTGTTGGGAAAAAAGTAGTTAAGCTGTTACAATAAATGCAAACATTTTATTAGAGGCTAGTGAGGAAATTGGTTCAGAAGTGAACGCAGATATATTAAGTTTATTATCGCATAGATAACACAAATTGGGGAAGATAATTTAGAGATTACTTGGAGCAACATATTTGACTCTTAATGGGTTTAAATATTTAGGAACAATTTTAAAATTATATTGAAAATTAAGTAAAAAGTATTGTTGGGAAATACATGCTATTACTTGGTTAGTAAGTTGTCACCTTGCCTTCTGTACGGGAATGTGAAACACATAATTATACACAACAATAATGGTTTTATCGGGTGTCCTCTTCAGGTATGAAAAGTAGTTTCTTAAATTGTATGACTAGAACCAATTTAGGATGTTCGAAAACAATGTGCTTAGGAAGGTCCTAAATTTATGAGACCACTGTGGAGTTGAGGTTGCATAATGATGATTTACACACACACACACACACACACACACACACATATACACTACTCAGCACAAGACATTGCTAGGGCAATAAAGTATTGTAGATTATTGTGGGCTGGACATGCAGCATGAATGAGAGATACTAGATTATTGCTCAGGGAACTGACTGGCAAACCTAATGGGAAGAGACCAATGAGAAGATCTAGACACAGATGGGAGGATAATATTATAATGGACATGAAAAAGTTAGGGAGTAATGAGATGGGCTGGATAGAGCTAGCTCCAGATACAGATGGATGGCGTACTTTTGTAAGTGTGGTAATACACTTTTGATTTACCAATGCCGTAGTTTAAATAAGCAAGTAGGGCTGATTCAGTTTGTTTATTCGTTGCTGTTGTTCCACCGGCTTTTACATTAGAAACGGAACAAGTTTCAGATCCAATTCTTAGTTTGATAAGCTATAACATAATAAATACAAACACACAAATAAAACTATACAAGACTCTGACTATGAATATAGTCGTGAAAGGTAATCCTTATAAATAATTAACTTCGTTTATAAGTGGATGTTACATGACTGACGTAATGAAGGTGAACAAATAGATTTATGTAATTTTTGAAATTAAGTGAAATTTGGATCTTCAATGGAACTGGTAATACTTTGAAACCAATCACATACAAGCAAATTTATTATTTAATATTTTTTATTCATTTTAATATTTTATATTTAGAATTCTTTAAATGGGATGAACACTCCATTGGCCCCGATCGATAACATTTCCTTGGCTGATTAGACAATGATATTTTATAACATGCGCCATAGTGGAACCATGCAAGAAAAGCTTACTATATTTCAGGGTAAGCGAAGATTACATGTCATACGGTTTCGTTTATTTTAATTTCATACTTTTTACTACCATCAATAGTTAATATTTAATTTAATTTTAACCTACAGAAATAGAAGAAATCTGATTAATTTAAGAACCTAGTCAATAGTTAGCTAAAACTTTCCCACAACCGAGGTTTAAATTTGGTCCGAAATATCAATATTACTTGTTAAATGGTCGTCAATTTTAAGATGTACTTTCACTTCGGTGAAAAAGATCGAGATTTGAATCTTAATCAGGTGCACTGAGCGTAGGCGTACACATGCGATTTATCACTGGTGATGTCCATCCTATAGCTATACTAACGTAAATGCACTTCCTTTATAATTTCCTCTTCCTTGCAGCCACTTCTGGATATATCAGTGGAATAATGCTTGTTTTGAAACGTATAAACAAAAATAAATAATAGTAGAAAATTAAACTTTGTTTCATACTTATATTTTATGGCAAGAATGTGCCAACTTTTATTGTCCTTTGATATGTAACCATAACAAAGATGGCACTTTGTGTACCCACATGAGCCTTAGAAAATAAATTGCCGACATTGTATCTCCAGTTTAGTTGAATATTTTATTTCTGGTCACCGCTTTTAAATACCCGTTTAGAATTTATGTTATTATATTTATAAGATATGTTAAAGATTAATAAGATTAAATTTAGAGGAAATTTATCCTCATTTGCATGGAGGGAGAATGGGAAATCATTTAGGAAATCTCTCCTTCAGTACACCCGACTGTGGTTTTAACTCCGGTCTCCTCGTCAGTGGAAGTCCAGTATATTGCACAAGTGACGCCTTAAATAATAAAAATAATAAAATATACAATACATAGCTATGAATATATATAGCACATATTTTATTGTGTCATAATTAAAAACTATATTATTTTATAAGTATTCTAATAATATGTTTTTATAAATGGAACCTGAAATATATCAGTGCACATTATGGGATATGTAAGTGCCCTATTACCTACCTGTGTTTTGTCCACTACCCCCTCACATGTAGCCACAGCAGAGATCACCCAAGTCCCTGGATCAATGGACTGTTTTGCGTTGATATCACCATTGGAGGAGTTTATCACAAAATTATCTGGTGCAAAACAGTACTAAGGGTCAGTTACAATAATGTTATGTCAGCAAATTCTTTTACGAGAAGATAATATCAATAGATTTTCTTAAACGAACAGTAGAAGTATAAATATTCAGTGCACTTGAAAATATAAGCTGTAAAATAATGTGAACTTTTATTGCTAGGCTTGACTGCTTAGAATTATGAATAAACTGCATAAAATATAATAATTTAAATGTTCAAATTAATTAACATATTATAAAGAAGTTACACCATAATATTAATACAGTTTTCTTTGCTATTATTTTTCACGTTATCAAATTTTAAATGGAATGCAACCCCCCACCCCCTTTTTATTATATCATATATAAAAGTCAGGTTGATCACAAGAGAGTTTATTTTTTTATTCCAACCAAAACAATACTCGAAAAGAGAGGGCAAGACAAGCCCAGCGTTATGCGCATATATCAATATAATAAGGCCATAATAAACAATACTGAAATAAATGATTTGGGGCACGACCCCAAGCTCTAAGATGGCCGGCTAAGGGACCTACAATATAAACATAGATTTAAATTGACCTTCATAGAAATATGTCGTGTATAATGATAATAATTGAAGATTGAAACAATAACATGCAGACTAAAAAAAATCATAATATATAGATAGACTAGTCGCCATCGGCGATCCTCCAATAACTAACGTAGATGACAAGGTGCCCTAGAAAAAGGTTTATCTATACAGCCATTATAAGGCCCAAAAAATAGAACCAAGATCCATTATTAAAAAGGACCTATAAAATCGAGTAACCTAACTGCTAAAAAAACTATCAAACTAAGAGCGTGGGCTCGCAGCCCCAGATTTGACCAACCAAGTACAGATCTATAAAAATTTAATTCACCAATAATGATAAGTAATACAATAATTCAACATGATTCTACTAAAGTACCCAAAGGGTACAGTTTAATAAATATCCCGCATATCAAAATTGCGGTGTTGAAAGTTTAAAATCCACCCGTGAAGCGGACGAGATGCGTTAGCCTTTACAATGATTTCTTTAAGTCCAACTGCACAACCATGAGCTCTAATAAAAATTCCGCAGCCTCAATTTAAAATAACTAAAGTTAAATCTTAAGCAGATATCACCAAAACAGTAATTTAGAATCCATCATAGGCCAAACAGAATTTTTATATAAATAAACTAAATCTAATTTGACACTAAGTGTCTCACCTAGAAAATGTTGAGAAATGCGTATCATGACTATAGAGTTTTGCCATTATATAGACCTAAGTTGAATCACGTGTTCTCACAGCGCGGGAAGCAAGGCAGGGAAAAGGGGGGAAGGGGAGTTCATAGTCCTGGAACACACTATCACAGTCTGGGTATAATTCAAATCGCGCGCCGTTCAACCGACCGTTGATACCACCAAACTGTTGTCAGGGCGCACGGATCTGCGCATGTCGATCGTCTCTTGTTTCTATTTGGTCGGGTCACATCTAGAGGCGGACTTCGAGCCACGGTTCCTCTGCTCAGTTGGAAACAAGTCGAGCCGTGATGTGTACGTAGTGTGGAGCCTCGTTGTAGACCATCCAAATGGGGACAGAATCGGTGAGCCAAAACAATCCTTTTCCTCTCATGTTGTAACGAGGTTACAGGAATAAACTGGTTTTTAGAGTGAGGAGGAAGGAAACAAGAGCTAAGGCCAACAGTCTAACTTTCTTTTATATCTAAAATAGTATTTCAATTAAATAACCGGAATAACAATTTAGCAAAAATGTTTAGTCCAAACTAGAATACAACATTATATTATTTATTTTGGCTCTAAATGATGTTGTTTGCAAAGTAACCAAAATTATAAATTTAGCTCGAGGTATCGTCCACCACAACTTGCATCTTATACTTTACAATTTTAACTACACAACTATATTAAATAATTATTTAAAATTAATAAAAATTAACAATATATTTCAATATATAATTTAATTAATATCAAATATATAGTAATGAATAAAAATATAACTTCTTAAGCAAAACGGACTATTTTTAAGCCTCTAAAATACACCATCATTAGCGATAATTATACTTACAGCTAAACCACTTATAATATTTAATAGCAAGCGTTCATTTACTAACAAAGCAATTACTACTTAGTTTACTGAATTCAAATAATCTTTTATTAACTAGATACCATAAAAATTGAATAATATTTCACCCCTGATAGTTAATTTATAATAATGATTCCACTTTGACAATAACCAAATATGAATTCCTCTTAAATCGGGATGAATAATATACTTACTGATATATTATCATTCATTAAATCTAAATGGTCATTCATTTATTAATACTAGCTACATACACAAAATGTGAACACATTTAGAGGCCACCATGATGGTTTAAATACCCATCTATTTCGTTCAATCAACGGCAGTTTCAACAACGTGAACGCAAGATATAAAGGCCTATTTTGCCAATAAATTGTGCTAATTCCCAATCTAGTATACAATTTTCCTATAATACCTTTATCAGACTTGACTGCGCAGACTTGTTGCAATTGTATGAAACTCTTATCCTTGCTGCGAAGGGAGGTAACTCCCCTGAGGAAGTTTCACTGAGTAGCAAAATGAAGTATCTCCGGGTTACCGTAATGCATCGATAAGGGGATTTTAAAATATTTTCATGGTATGAAGGTAAAACCTGTGATGGTTACATTTATAAACTAGCAGATACATAATGAAGTTATGGTTGAGTTAGTAGCTTACCTTTATTGTCTTCAAGAGAGTATTTAGGTAGTTCTGATGTCCCTGTGACGTCAGCTTCAACTCGACCGATTCTGATGTTTTCGTTGTCTTGAGATACACTAGGGAAGACGTACAATGTTCGTTGAAATTTCACCGTCACCGGAGTAGAGGTTGTCGAGCCTGTTGAAAAGAAGTCAAGAGTCTTGATACTTAGGATTTACCAGAAAGGCTATTTATCATGCTAGTGCTATGGCCTTTTCCAAAATTAAATAAATAAATTTTACAATTAAACCAAAAAGTAGTATACATATTGACAAAAGTTTTGCATAACATCTAATCCAAGATTAATCCATTTATTTGTCAATACATTATATATTAAAATAATCAGACATTCAAAACTAAACACCTCAAAAATGACAACTTATGAAACGAACAAAGATTTTAGCAAACTAAGTCACGCCCATCACTGAAAACTTTTACATGTCGGTTTAGTAGTGTGTGTATGTGTCCGTGTGTCATATCTCTTTAAAGAATCGCTCATACACTCCATCCAGCATGATTCAGATGAGATTATTTATGTTCTATACTGGAATATTATCCCATTATTCCAACGCAGCACCAATCAGCTGCAGTACATTCTCATGCGGGGGAGGATGACAAGTGGCCTGCTTAAGCATGTCCGATGGTTGTGTATGCCATTCCATTTGGGATGATGTAATTGCGTTTGAGGCACTGTCAAACTCTATGTGTACCGAATAGAGTCGCATTGTCATCGGCCATAATGAAGTGCTGTCTTAGTGCCCTCCTGTTCGGAAACACATTGGGTTACACGTTTTCCTGCACTTATCGAATATCATTAATGGTGTCTATTATGGGAATTAGTGAAATAAAATGGCCTAATACTATCCCAGTCCAAATCACATATTCCCTACCAAAATCTTGATTTTCCTGCACATGTCCGTAATGGTGACGGCATACAAATTCTCTTCAGATTCTCGTAAGTCTTGTGTCACGTTACAGCGCAACCCTACTATCATTTCTAAACATAATGTTTCTCCACAGTTGAATTGTACAACTTATGAGTATGGTGGCCCAATTTCTTATGCAGATGCAGTTTGCTCGTCATAGTTCGAGATCGAGATGTATAATGAGTGTCCGAGAATGAAGACTAAATTTTTACAGTTGCTTACGTACTCTCTGATCTTAAATGTTAATTCGAGATACTCGGGGGAGGTCATTTCTCAGAGCCCTGACCATGTAACTTGGACTCCTTCACGCAGATGCCTGTACGTAGAAATCTTGGGCTGTTGTAGTCAAACGAATATGACATGTGCGAGGTTCGTCCTCAATACTCTGTGTCTCTTTGAACCTTCTCCACACTCTTAATACATCACGTTGACTGCAATGTACGATAGCTGTAACATATTCTTGAGTATACCAACTTTGAAGCAAAGTCACAATCCGGGTTCAGTCAAAGATCGTTATTGATGTGCGACACGTGTTTCCAAGCAGCTTTAATTAAAACTTACTGACAGTGCCTTTCTAACTAAAATTACATCTTGCTGAAGTTAAATATCAACCATGTAACTTGGCTAGTAAACAAACATTGATAAACATATGACTGTGCCTGATCTTGAGTAATATTACGGATGGTCAACTCTGTCATATAGTAGCATATACGTTTTCTGACATTATTAAAAACTTTTGTTGGTTTGTATATTTTCCAACAAGTTAATTATTCATTGCATAGGGGGTTTATTAATACAAATTTATTGTTATAAATGTGTCGAGAAAATTATTTTCTAAAATTAGTTCTAAATTAAAATTATTATTTCTCTTTTGAAAAGTTATAATGAATTCAATTTCATTTTAAAATTATACCAACATTTATTTGTCCATTCCTTAAAGTAAATGCTATCATCAGCCATATTATGAGGACAACACATAATGGTACATTAATGTTATACTCCAACACTTTATTATCCCTTCTTCCGGTTTTGGGGTTAACTGGTTGATGTCACGTCGACGGCAACGTTGTTTTCCGACCCATATGGGTAGGAGTAGGAAAAAGGTCGGCGAGATTTTTCCGGCAACATTAGTTGCGGTGGGAGGTATATTAGAGTCCCGGCAACGTGAGTCGCGTTAGGAGGTAGGATAGAGTCACGGCAACGCAAGTCGCGGGGGGCGGTAGGATTGAGTCCTGGCAACGTGAGTGACAGTGAGAGGTAGGATAGAGTCCCGGCAACGTGAGTGGCGGTGGTAGGTAGGATAGAGTCCCAGCAACGTGAGTCACGGCGGGCGGTAGGTTAGAGTCCTGGCAACGTGAGTGGCAGTGAGAGGTAGGATAGAGTCCCGGCAACGTGAGTGGTGGTGGTAGGTAGGATAGAGTCCCAGCAACGCGAGTCACGGCGGGCGGTAGGATAGAGTCCCGACAACGTGAGTGGCGGTGGGAGGTAGGATAGTGTCCCAGCAATGCAAGTCGCGGCGGGATATAGGATAGAGTCCCGGCAACGTAAGTCGTGGTGGGAGGTAGGATAGAGTCCTGGCAACGTGAGTTGCTGTGGGAGGTAGGATAGAGTCCCGCAATGTGAGTGGTGTTGGGAGGTATATTAGAGTCCCGGTAACGTGAGTCGTGGTGGGAGGTACAGAATGACGGAATAAAGAGAGGGAGTTCAGACAAAATTGCTCTTTACAAAACACGACCATTTATTAGGGCTTTCAAATGGCGTACCCGGTTTGGGTAGCCAATCTCCGACTGGCCTCTGATCGAAGAATCACGATGTTAAATACCCTCCACTACTGCCTGGCCTTGTCCAATGGGAAAAAAGGGAGCTTCCCATTGGCGTGGGAAAACAATAAAAATATTTAACACCACGTCTTACTACGCGTTCGGGATATACGCTGTGGGAAAACACAGTGAGTGTACGCCAGTCACGAATTCATTGGAAATCACGAATTCACGAATACAGTGTGCGTTTGGACGTTGCAGTGAAACGTTGTTAAATTGTTCATTGTGCGAATTTATCCGTGCCGTCTGAAGTCGTGTAGAGTC
>CABFVX010009220.1:0-19465 GCA_902151425.1 Timema shepardi
GAGAGTTCTTATTATTTCCCTCCATCTTGGTAAGAGGAAGTTAAGTTGCCATCAGTGGCCTACAAAGGAAACCACAAATTAAAAGATAGAATTATGTTAAAATCATTTTACTAGTTAATCTCATAATAAAATAGGCAAAAAATATATTCTTGAAATTAGACAAAAATATCTATCTCTCATTTTACCATTTTTATATTCAAAGTATGTACACCTTCTCAACCGACTAACTAGATCAGCACATGACTTATAAACTAACTTAAATCCATAAAAGACAACATCCAGCCCCCAGCCATTATTAATTCATCAATGTGAAAGGGTAAACCAAAGTTTCACCAATGATACATTGTTTGGCCGTACATAAAATCAAACTCTAAGACATTAAATCCAGTCGGTACACACGCTACTAACTGAACTAAGGTATTTGGCATTGATATGTGGTGATGGGGTAGGAAATTCATAATCATCATCAACTGTATACAGCCTGTGCTAAGGTCAGTTTAGTAAAATAATTCCATTATCCTATATCCTTCAAATATTCTTACTCTTTTTCCATTTCTCTTTTTTCAGTTGATCATTTCCTGTTACCTGCTCCTCCCATCTTTGTGGCCTCTCTTAAGGTCTATTTACTACTTACTTTGCTTCTTTCCCATTCAATGGCCTCTTCTCTTTTTTCAACCTCATTAAATGCCCATACCATCTCAGGCTTGCTCCCTCTACTATCTCACATACTCCTGTTTCCCTAATTATTTCCTAATCTTGTTTTTACTCGTGACAGCTAACTTGCCTCCTCACAAACTTATTCCCTTGACCTCCACTTGTATAATAACAAACTGCTCCTCTGACATCACAGTCAGAGTCAACTCCTGTGATACGAAAGGAGCTAGTCCCTCTCATTATCTTACCTTATAAACCCACATTCTTGTGTTGCTATGGTAACTCGGTGAAAGGTTCCACAAACATTAAAATTACTATAGTTCCTCTGTGACCAACTCTATAGTCTAGGGAGGCTACAAACCCAGAGGACCTGGAATTGATCCCTGGCGCTTGGATTCTTTACATGAAGCATTGGGTCTGGCATGGAACAAACGAAGCCTCAAAATGAGAACTGAGCTGCCTGAATGTAAAAGTAGCGGCTCCACTCTAAAACAACCGAGATTAACGGCCAGAGAGTTCCTTGTGCTTATCACATGACATGCTGGTTAGGTGTCCATCAGAGCGTATTCTGAGATTTAAAACTGGAACATTCTATAGTTGATACGGAGTACTATGGACTACCAATCTTTGAAAAGTAAATGTGTGTGTGCATGACAAGTCTATAGTCCCCGCCTTTCTAAGTGGTTGAAACTGCCATATGATTAAGGATACAAACCGATTAAAAGTGATTTCCCTCTCAGCAAAACTTAATGCTATAACAATCAATTATTAAATCTTTATATTATTTCAAGCACAAAAACAAAAGTTTTTCTCTATTTAGATGAATTAAACTTTTCGAAAAAAAAAAAATCTTCTAGAGTAGGCGCAAGCAGACGTTACCCCATCTGAACAATTACTAACCAAAATAACTACACACCATATTTTGACAAAACGTCTAGGCTAGGCTACATTTGAAAGTTAGGTTAAGTACAGTCACAAATAATTTATTTAAAACATAATCTAGTTAGTGCAATTTTAATAGTAACATTAATGATATCATTTAGATGCGCGCGCACGCTTACTTTGCTGTGATTGGTAGTCCTTGTAAAGTTAAATTTGAATCAAATTCTATGGAGTGATAGGAACTAAGGAATTAAAGAAATTACTCTGTACACTGTTTGAGTGTGGAGTCGATCTCTTACGGAATATTACGCACCTTACAGATTCGAAGTTGTGTACTTAGGTAAAGAGCAAGTTCAAATTCAGTGATTGTAGCAACACTAGAACAAATCCTGTGGTGAAGTAGTACCAGATTGTTACTACTATAATAAAGGGTCAGATTTTTAAAACTATGTTGAATTATATTAAAGGCACTCTAGTATTTTAACTTATGCGTGAGTATGGTTGGATATCTTTATTAAGAATATCCATCTACAGATCACACTAGTCTACATTAGACTTGAGTGAGTCTATGAAAATAACGCGATAAAGCTTCTAAATTGTGCATCGAATATCAAAGACCAAACCTAAGAAGAAGACACAGATATTCCAGCTCAATACCCTATTATTTATTAGATTGATAGAACAAACGACTATTTAGAACTAAAGTATAAATTCCCTTCAGGGCGGTCTTTTATCCTCCTTAGATTCTACTATAGGGTAGGATTCTGGTTATAGACAAACCCTTACAAACGAGCTTCCTTCAAAAATCAGCGTATATACTAAACTACATCAACTTATTTAAATAAAAAAAACGCATGAGTTTAAACCTTTGTTTTGGTCTTCAAACCTTTTACTGACACATTTATTTAATTTTACTAATCTCAAATTTATGTTTCTCATATTATATTCAATCAAATTAGTGCACAATAACAAAATTACACGTTGCCATGTATGTATGTATGTATGTATGTATGTGAGAAAGAGATTTCAGAATAATACTCTCTCTTGCACAATGGTCTTCTGACGACAACTCATAATTTTTGGCCACATATTCAGTAATATTATAAAGATCAGGGCATGTAATTCAATGGTTCCTAGCATCTATCGAGACAAACAGGAACCCCGAAGATCTCAGTATTAAAGGAATTGAAAAACAACTCTAAACTAGTTTCTTGCTATTTGGGTAATAAAGAAAGCTATATATAACCTTTTTAAATTGCCTTCTGTTAAGTTTTTATAACAGAACTGATTATTTTCCCGGTATAATGAACTACGTAAGCTCGATGGGCGTTTTGTTCTACTTTTTAAACATCCGCGCTAAGTTTGCTGGGTAATGTGTGGACAATTAAAATATTTTTGTAATGATATTTATTTTTATAGTAGGCCTGCCTAGCTACCTTATAAAAATTTTAGTTGTCTCCCAGAAATGGCAACCTTCCCATTTCCTTGTGTGTATTAAATAGTTATTAATTTTCCATTGATACCATTAGGCTTGCCGGTACAAAAAATATTTTTTTTTATCTTTAGATTAAGAGTGTAATTCTGAGAGGCCTTGGTTTAACTGTTGATTTTCATAAACTTTACGTTTTTTCGTTGACTCGCCACTACAGCAAGCTCTACCAATATCAACCACAATAGGGGAAATACTATCCCTATTCACGACCATCAGTTTTTCTTTATCACATAATTTACGTTTTATAAAACTTGCAATACTCCCTTGATCCTTACTTCTAGGTTTTTCTTGGGGATGTTTATTAGATACGTGATATCTCAAGTTTTTCACACCTAGCACGCCATTCACAATAAGCACAGTTGACGTCTTGTTTGCTCTTAAAAGTCAACAGAATAAACATTAGTTTCATAAACCATCTCATTTTTTTATTAACATTTATCTATTGTACACTGTTCAAACCTTAATAATTACACTAAAGACAACAATTCAGGGCTACACAATTATTACAATACGCACTTCACGAGTTAAAATAAATTACACGAACATTTCTGTGTAATTAGGCTGTGATATAACGGGTCACTGAATTCAAACTAAAACAAAACATCGCTCAACCTTTCCTACCCTCCACCACCTGACTGCCATAGCTACCAAACTCCCGCTTATGATACGTGATTTACAACCCATCCCTCAATTACGCCATAAGTCGAGTTATTATATTTTTCCTCTGACCCTTATCTCAAACTCTGACCTCTTATCTAGAACTCTGACACATTTTCCTAGCCCTTAGACACTGCAACTTTTTGTGCTTTCACAGACACAGCCTCACTATGGCTTATACTGATATTGTCGGGTGTTGCATGTCATCGGCCATAGTTTTTCATACGAATGAAACTACCCTATCAGAACCAGAATGTACTAAAAAACGTCAACTAAAGTGTTGGACTTTTACCTGCCCCATATTTCCTCAGGACTTCTTTAATTTCCCCCGAACCTCGGTCGCGTGTTCGGACATATTCATCAACCTTGCTTTGTTGATGCTTAATGACGCGAGGGAATAGACTTAGTATAATAGTAGAAGCAGTATAAATTTTGACAATCCAGACTTACCAATTTTTTTATGACAACATAAAATAAAGCACAAAGTTGCAATCATTATTTTAAGTTAAATAAAAGCTTAGAAATGTATATTTCTTGTTAACCCTGAATCCTAACAAACTGTCCTTAAATTTTAATAAACCATTTTCATTCATTTTATATTGAGGTATTTAAGGGGAACTCAGCCCAAGAGAATTTCTATAAGCGAGAGCGAAAAGGGCTAACAATTTTGCAAAGAATGGTATTTTTCACATATATTCTTGGGTTTGTTTACATGACACAATCAACATGGGACAGAGGGCCAGATTGAAACATCTACAGCAACGGTTAGGTCGAATAGGGACAGAGGCTTTAGGCAGTGACGAGCTCGTACTTAAATGTACGAGGTTACTCAATCAAGCCGAATGCATGATAGGAAATCTTATCGAGGGCAAAAAGGATATAGAGTCACCCAAAAACGAGGAAGGGATCCTTGAATTTCCTAATTGGGACAAAAGAATAGGTTACCCTGAGTCACAAAATCATGTCCACCATGCCACTTCACAATTTTCACCAGGGGTTAGGCTGGGGTATAACCCTGAAAGAAATAATGTACGCATTCAGGTGGCCAGAACATAGACGTATTAGCGCTTAATAATCGTTAGAAAGTGGAACCTTAATTTCCACGAACGATCATATCCCGTAGAGTTTTTAGAGCGATTAATAGAACAGAAAAAGGCATATTCATTAACAGACAAGGAAATTTTGATTGCATTACTAGAATTGTTCGAGGGGAGTCATAGGAACTGGTTAAGAAACCACGCCAGCGTCTGGACCAACTGGAGTGCTTTTTTAAACAGTTTCAAACTCAGTTTTTTCCCAATAGAATACTTAGAAGATTAGAGGATCAAATTAGAAACGGGAGAAAAAAGCCCTGGGAAACAGTGACCGATTATTTTATAAGAATTCAATCCTTAACTAGGCGTCACGGAGAATATTCTCCTGAAGGGGAGCTTAATAGGTTATTTTCCAATTTAAGACCAGAAATAAAATTACAAATACCCCGAGACTCCGTAAAGTCAATAGAAGAGTTGCAGAGAAAGTCCAGTCATTATGAAAGGGCTAATTTGGAAGTGCAGTGGTACCGTCAACAAAACCAAACCCGCTTACATTGACAAAAATCAGACGCGACAATCGTTCTCCCAACAAACCCCAACATACAGGTTAATTCAAACAGGGGGAAGTATGCCCAGAGAGAGTCCCCAATGGACACAATAACGAACAGAAGTGGTTTTCCTAGACAGAGGAAGTGCTTTATTTGTAGGTCACCCGAGCATTTAATGGGACAGTGTCCAAACCGAAGGGGGGATGAAAGAGAGGTACGCAACAAACAAAATCAACCATTCCAGGGAATCAAAGCAGGGCCTCGGTGTGTGTGCCACGATGGTTATGCCTAGAATCTCGCAAAATTCGGGGGCGCATTCTAAATTTATCAGGAGTAAGAACCAAAGTGGGGCAGAAAGACACGCTGTCATTAATAGATACCGGTTCAGTCCATAATTTAATTTCCCAAAAATTCGTCAGCGAATTAGAGTCTGGCTCATCCATTAAGCAAAGGGAAATTTGTGATATAAGGTGCGAAACCGCTGATGGTGGTATCATGCACATCAATAACAAAGTAAGACTAGCAGTCAAAATAGCTAGGTTTTTCATGGCCGACGTGGTTTTGGGTCGCCCCTAACTTAAGCTTAGAGGTCATACTTGGGAGGGAGTTCTCGAACAAATCTAAAATGCGGATTTTCCCATGCGAAAATAAGATTGATTTTCCGTATTATAGGTTTGGCACGTCGACAAATTTAGAGAATCTGACGCAGTCAAATTCGTGCCTTTTCATTAGTCAGAGGAAAAAAGACAGGAGGTGGTCCAGATCCCTAATGAGTATAGAGATGTGGTGACAGAATAATTATGGTGCACCAATGTCCTGACGTGTGACATAAAGCTATTAGACCGCGTTCCAGTCAGATCCAGGCCATATTACTTTGCCCCTCCCAAATTAGAGGTTTTTAAAGCAACACGTGGAGGAGCTCAGGAGAAAAGGGATAATCAGGGAGTCACGCAGTCCTTACGCGTCTCCCGCGTTTTTAGTGTCTAAGCCCAACAATATGCATCGCTTAGTGGTGGATAACCGTAAGCTAAACAAGAAAGTAGTTTTTGAGGCCACTCCCTTGCACACCGTGGAGATGGGTTTCCAGTATTTAGTGAAAGCAAGGGTCTATTCCCTTCTTGATATAAGTCAAGCTTATTATCAAGTGCCCCTTAATGAAGAGTCCAAAGAGTGTACGGCTTTCGTCACTCAAACTGGGTTATATGAGTATAATTATTTACCATTTGGAATTTCGGTTGGCTTCCAAACTATGATTATATTATTGAATAATATTTTTGCTGACGTACAGCTCAAATTCGTCTATAACTATCTCTACGATCTTGTCGTATATTTCGAAAACGTGACAGAACATGCTGAGCATTTGAGAGAAGTGTTCGCCAGGTTGAGGAAGGCCAAACTCACGATTAATTCTCATAAAATGCAAATAGCGGTTTCCCAGATAGAATATTTAGGTCACATTGTTTCCCATAAGGCCATAGAAATAAATCCGGAGAAAACCTGAGCGCCCAACGCTCAAAAGAAACTGTCTAGGTTTTTGGGCATGATAGCTTTTTTCCGGCCGTTTCATACCAAACTTGTCGTCTTTGGCGGCGCCCCTTTACAAGATTAGAAGGACAAAAACCACTTTCTTAGGGTCAAATGATGCCGAGCAGGCGTTTCAGACGTTAAAACAGCCTTTGGTTGAAGCACCCATTTTGAAAATGGCCAACTTTCAACAAAGGTTCATCCTCCAAACCAATGCGTCGTCGTCAGGGATGGGAGCTATGTTGGCGCAAGAGACTGAAGGGGAGATCCTTCCGGTGGCTTATGCCAGCAGGACGCTTCATCAACATGAACTAAACTACCCTACATATGAGCTAGAAGCACTGGCAATAATCTTTGCCACTGAAAAGTTTAGGCAGTATCTTGAGTCAAATGTTTTTGAATTGCACACTGACAACTCCACCGTGGTTTGGTTGATGAACCACCCGCGGCAAATTGGGAAAATTTCCCGTTGGATCACTCAGTTGCAATCATTCCGGTTCTCTATTGTAAATATTAAGGGCAAAGATAATTCACTATCAGACGCTTTGTCAAGAATGTTTGAGTCACCTTCGGGGCAAGAGCACACCCCCATTGCCGTCCGTCCCCGGGTACGGAATCTCACACCCCAAGGTCTTGTTCGTGATTCAATTACCCGAGCTATTTACTTCACTCAAATCCGCGCAGGCAGGAGATCCGGCGTTTGAGAATGTGCGAGCTCGTTTGTAAGAGACAAATAGTCCCTAATTATAAATTGGAAAAAGACATTTTGTATGTAAAGCTCTCCCGCCAGTCTCAGTGGAAAATATGCGCTCCCGCCTCTTTTCGGCAACTGTTATTTGAATATTATCACATGTCTCCGGTGGGGGCCCATTTGGGTATCGCCTTGGTTAGAAAAAGTTTCTTTTGAACGGGTATGGACAGGTATTTAAGCAACCAGGTAAAATCACGTGAAAATTGTTTAAGGGCTAAGCCCACCCAAAAGTGCAATGTTGGCATGCTCTCCTCCAGTGTGGCTAGGTTCCCCACGGAGAGGATTTTTGTAGATTTCTTTGGACCCCTACCAAGGTCGGTCAATGGGAACTTATATGTGTTAACGGTCGTAGATGGATTCTCAAAGTTCACGTGGTTCATTCCGTTGAGAAAACGCTACCTCGGTTACGGCCATAAAAGGTTTAGAGCGGGAGGTGTTCAAAAATTTTGGAATCCCGTGTAGCATTCCGTCAGACAACGGGACTCAATTTACCTTGCTAGGTTTCAAAAACATGTGTTTTAATCTCGGGATTAAGCACATAACCACGATTCCATATTATCCGGCACCTTACTTGTGTGAACGTAGTCACAGGAATTTAAAATCAGCCTTAATTGCGTTCCACCGCCAGTGGGACACTAAATTGTCCTGGCTTCAGAGTAGCTTTTAATAACGCCCCGCACAGTATCCACAAGGCTACCCCAGTCGAGCTCATGATGGGACATGAGCTATTGTCCCCTATTAACGTTAAATGACAGCTCCCGCCTGAACATACGCAACCCCCTACTGAGCAGATGTTACGCAAGTGGAGTGATGCTTTCAGACAGCTGAAGCGCTCACACGAGAAGGTAGCCAGAAAATTCAAAGTCGGCGGGCATTACGTGCAATTGAAAATAGGTGATAAGAGTGGTGTCTAAAATACACCAACTTAGTGACAAGGCCCATGGCATTGCGGGTAAATTGGGTTATAGGTGGTCCGCCTCAGTGACCAAACATAGATTCATGAGTGACGTCACAGTCCGATTAGTGGACCATGTGCGCCGAGCTCACGTGACACAGGTCAAAAAATGTCCCGAACAGGTTGGTGCTGCGACACAATAGCCATGTTGGTCGTGGTTGTGGATGAAGTTTTGGGTTTGTTTGGTTTTCTGTTTAGAATTTTATTTTTCTTCTTTTATTTGGTCTCCTCGGAGGAGTTTCCACAGTAGCTGCTCCCCTTATTTGCTCTGCGTGGAGTCGGCTTGACCGTCTGTGGAGGTTTGGCTGTCAATGTCTCTCTTTCTATTCTCTCGCTAGCTCCTGACATCATTTTCTTGTAAGAAAGATCGAGTCCCCGGTGTCAGATATTCCATTGACGGCAAGGTCTACTTTCACAGCAGATAGATGGGGCAGAACTGGTACTTTCTTGTATTTGTAAACATGAATGAACGTCATCACGTTCATTTATATATTTTTTGAGTATGTTTATTCTTTTGTAAATTAAGTTAACAAGATACTTAATCTAATTTGTGTACACGAGGGAAAGTCACCACGTTAGCCTATAATGTTTTGAGTGTGTTTATTATATTGTAAAGTTAGGGGAAATATCCTTAAATAGATTCTTGAACATAAGTGAACGTTAAGACGTTCGGTTATACTATTCTGAGTGTATTTAAAGTGTTGTGAAGCAGGTTGTTAGAAAATGTACTAGCAGAATAGATGGTAAATTTCTGTAAAAAAAGAAATAAACAAGGTAATAGATATAAAAGATAGAATGAGAAGGACTGGAGCATTTGGGTATTGTTGAAATGTGAGTCATATAAATTATTATTATTTTTTAATATGGAAGAACAGAACCAAGGTCTTTGGGGTAATTAGTCTCGAGACGTCTATTTTAGTTGTTGTTGAACACGTGCTCTGGAATTTGGTGCACACTAAGCCATCAGGGCAATCCCTCGTCTGAATATATGTATGCATCTTGGTGTAATTTGTATTACATTCTTAATAGATGATTATATGTGTGTCTAGTGCATCTTAAAGACCAAGTCAAACGTGTGAACGGGCCACGTGCCAAGCGTGGCAGAAAGGTCAGGAGGTCAACGCGAAAAGAAATGGCGCCGTTTATATTTATTTTCTCACGGCCGGACTGTGGTGTTTGAACAAGGTGACGTCTTGTTCTATGCTTCACACCATGTGTTCACAAAACAAAACTGGGAACTTTTACCCGTCCTTATTTATATACTAAGTGTTTTCATGGTGAGATTATATTAGCTGTAATAGTGTCAATTTATTTAATGTCTTTGGTGTCAAAGTGAGTATTTCCAGCTGGAATTCTTTCTCAAGTCAGTGGGGTTAACCTTTTGTCTAGTGTATGCCCTATGTTAAAATTACTGTGCCTGGTCTACTCTTTCTCTTTTCTCGTGGGAAAAAGGGGGGAGGGAGGGAGTGTGTGACGGTGATGTGACTATCCCGCCCCGCCCCTTCTTGCTTGCGCGAAGCTGTCTGGCGCAGCGCTGCAGTATAGTTACTGAAACTGCCGCTATAGCTGCGCAGAGGAGGTGGCGGGGAGCGACGAGCTAGTCCGTCACGGGAGAGTCTCTTAGGATCGCTCGCTTGCAAGACGCAAGGAACCGACGGAAAAGAGAGACAGTGGATGTAACTTGGATGCATTTAATTTATGTCAATGTCCAAAGAGAAAATAAACTGCGATTCCAAGGAAAACGTGTGTTTCAATTGATTCACCCCAAGATGAGACCAGATGTAAACAAAGCCACTTGGAAGTTTCTGCTCTGATTTGCTACTGAATGGACTTTTAATGCCATCCATTCAATAAATAGTCCCTCCTATGTTTTGTATTAAACTAGTTAATATATCTGCTTATATACGTTTGTTTCTGATTAATTTGTTGGCATATAACGAGAATGGGTAGTAAGACAAGATGTTAATTATTTTTCTCTTTAGTTTAATTACAAACAAATTTATCGTACATCCGACTCTTACTGAAGCACCCATGAAGAAGAAATATAGCTGCTATTTTTTAAAAAAAGTGGGTTCCTCTATAGAATTATTGGACATAATATGTTAATAGTAGTTATCAGTATATCATATATTAATAGTAGTCAATAGTATATTGTACTATTAACTGTGTGATGTTAAGGTTTTCTGAATAAATTATATTATTGTATCCTATTTATTATTCGTGGGTATTTGTCGAGGGAGTGTTAACTGACTAAATCGCCCTCTTTGTCAGTCATATCGGGGCCATCAGATGTTCCGTCTTGTCCTTGACAGTTGTTACACATGGGTGAGCAGTATAAACAACTTATAACAAAGTCACACGTTTACTGCACCCTATTTTTCAACCACATATGGAAGTCTTGATCAGGGTGGTGGAGGAGCCATGGGTGTATACAAAGGTGATAATATGTTTGGATGGTGTTTATCCAGCCACGAGATTGTTCTCTTACAGTTAGGAATATTATTGGAGCATAGCACATCTTGAGAAATGTAGATTCTTGATATCAATGTATATGATGGTTCTTTTAAAAAAATAGAATATATTTGTATAAAGGAGTACAGTAACAAGAACAAGCTCGATATCTCGTCCGATTACAGACACGTTCTGATGTCGTAAGATTTAGCCAGTGTACTTTTTACAATAATTATCATATGGGGCAATTTGTGTCTCTATGTATTCATTTTTAAATGCGTTTTGTAATTGGGGAATTAGACAAACCTTATATTTTATATTACCTAAGAACTTGTCTTTAGGCACATTAAGAAATGTTTACTCATCAAATTAAATTTTAGCTGAAGTTTGTTTCTAAAGTCATTGCTGATGTACTCTGCTTTTCATGCTTATTTTATTTGTTGAGTAAACGTCAAATATCACACGAGATATCATCGCTATACCGTCTGTGTATAAATGTAACAAAAGTATCGTACCATATAAAGGTAAAACGTACCCTTCTTTGACCACATCAAACTGTACAGTAAATGACATTCATGAATATTATAAATCAGTGGCGTGTGGTCAATTCTGGACAAAGGGAAGCGATGATGCTACAATAAAGGGGGTCTTATAGACCCTAGTATAATTAGAAACTCAAACTGGTCTTTTTTTATTATTGGAGCATAGCACATCTTGAGAAATGTAAATTCTTGTTATCAATAAAGTTGGAAATGAGGCAACAATAAAGGGGGTCTGATATAATTAGACCTGGTATAATTAGAAGCTCTGACGGGTCTTGTTATTTTTTTGTATTGTTAAAAGTATTGAGGAAGAAAGCAAGGGGAGGTGATCCAAACAATACATGGAATAAAACAAAATAATTGGTGATCTTTGAATTATTACTACAATTATTAAATTATATATATTTAAATAATAATAAAATTAATAGTCAATTTCGATTGCCGAGATTTTCTCTTGTGTTGAGGCCTGCAAATGAGTATGACCTTTAGCCTGCCTTATAGTTTTGAATCCGAAGTTATTCTACACGCCATTATTCTTGGTGGAATGCCTGCAGATGGAGTGGGTCTGCTTGTTTCAATTATTTAATTTGTTTCACTAAAAAGCCAGGACAAAAAACTACTCTTCCAAATATGACATGAATACACAGCAGCTTCCATTTTTGCAATTGTTGACACACTTGTCATTCTACTACTTTATGTAAAGAAACAAACCCCTTCTCTTGGAGGACCAAACAAGCGTCAATATTACGTAAAATAAAACTAAGCTTACCCTGAATTGGTGATAAATACTTTATTTTGTAATCGAGTGAGCATAATTATATCTAGAAACAATAAATATTAGTTAAAACAAACTAAAAAATAAGATTTTAACATGTGATTATATCCCCAACAATGACAGTAAACTCACAAGCCAATACTCGCTTAGAGATATGCTGCTTCCCTTTACACAACAAAGGCCGGACAGACCCGGAAACAAACGACTGGCGGAATAAAGTGAGAGCGAGACCAGCTGGCTAACCAATCAGTCTGGGAAAGAACGACTTACTCCGGAAGAAGAGCTGCGGTCTCAACTCGGTATAATTGTTAGAGAGGGAAATATAAAAATATTAATTAAGCAGAATGTATTCAAATTTTGTTGTTAAAACCAAAATCAGTTAGAAAATATTTTCCTAAATTTTAATTTCTTACATATTCTGATCAAAAATGTTACGCTATGACTTTTTTTAACAGAATGCAAACGGTTTGATAGTTAATTACGAAACCGAGAGGTGTGAGAAATGCATTTTGCGCTGTTCACCAAAATCTACCCTCTAGTTCTGGCCGCTTCTATAGATCATACAGCAAACTGTACAGAATAGTTTTCTTCAAATATTTGTTCTCAACTCGCTTAGAGATACGCTGGTTCCCTTTCCCCGACAAAGGCCGGACAGACCCGGAAACAAACGACTGGCGGAATAAAGAGTGAGCAAGACCAGCTGGCTAACGGGTCAGTCTGGGAAAGAAGAGCTTACTCCGGAAGAAGATCTGCGGGTATACTTGTTGGAGAGAGAAATATAAAAATATTAATTAAGTAGAATGTATTCAAATTATGTTGTTAATACCAAAATCAGTTAGAGAATATTTTACTAAATTTTAATTTTTTACATATTCTGAACAAAAATGTTTGCTATGACTTTTTTTTTTAACAGAATGCAAACGGTTTGATAGTTAATTACAAAACCAAGAGGTGCGAGAAATGCATTTCGCGCTGCGCACCAAAATCTACCCTGTAGTTCTAGCCGCTTCTATAGATCATACAACAAACTGTACAGAATAGTTTTCTTCAAATATTTGTTCTCAACAATATGTACATTTTTTGGGGCAATTCCCTGTTTAGAAGATTAATTAATTTATATATTTGAGTTATTTAATGTGAACTTTCTTAGCCGGCTAGTTATATCAGCAACACGATAATTTCTAGTGCAACCTACCAATTTTGACAGGAATGGTATTTTTCATATACCTTCTAAACTTATTTTACATTTCACAATCAACATATGAAAGACGACTTTACTTCCTTTCGAAAAAAAGTAGTGCTGTGAATTTTTATCAGCCGAAAAAGATCCGTCGACCCCATTTGGGTTTGAACCCACTAACATCAAGTCTGAGCAAGCACTTTATCCCAAGATCACCGAGGTCAATTAACACAAACTATATTGTTACATCGTTCTGCTGTAAATATAATAGAATATAAATTTAGCTGTAATGTTTGAATAAAATTCTAACTTAGGTCGACTAACCTTTATTTATATTTATACATCGTAATTGATACTTTTGTTCATATTATAACATCTGTTTGTTGAATTAGGTTCAAAACGAAATATGAATAAAAAGCTTTACATTTAATAAATTTGATTGTTTCATTTTAGATTTCAGCTTTATTGGTTTTATTAATGATCATTTTGATCTGAATCTTTATTGATTGTGTATGTATGTGTGTGTGTATGTATGTATGTATGTATGTGAATTAGTGTGTGGTCCAACAGTATGGCTTACTTAACTCAATTTTTTTTAATAAACAAATACCAAGTAAAAACACGCATAACCATGTTTTCAATATTAATAAACATATGGTACAAAATCAAAAATCTCACTATTTTGGTGTAATGATATTATTAATATTTTTTATTTTAAATTGTTTCAAAGTACATTTTTGAAAGAAAAAATGGTCACTTGTTCATTACTATTTTAGTTATTTTTTATTGTGTGTCAGGCCCACTGTTCTGCAACATTGTTTAGCCTAGCTTTGGCTCAAAAGTCTTAAAAAGATTAACTAAACTGTAAGAAAATATTTAGTGCGTAATTATTATTGATGTATATGTGATGAATGTACTAATAGTGTTGACTATGGTGGGATCTTAAAATAAATTGTAAGAAATGAAAAAACATCCTTCATGTTGAAACATTTTTCAGAACTTCAACTATTTAAAAAGACAGGATCTTAAATAATTGTGTTTGTTCAGAGTGGTGTGTGGAGAGTGAGGTGCTTAGCATGTGTGTATCCTAAGAAGGTGATTGTTTAAATGAGTCTTCCTCTTAAAGGCTTTATCACAAAGATTACACTTATACTTTCTTTGTTCTGAATGAATATTAAGGTGACTGTTTAAAGCATTCTTCACCTTGAAGCTCTTATCACAAACATCACACTTAAACTTTCTTTGTTCTGAATGAGTAAGAAGGTGACTGTTTAAATCACTCTTCCTCTTGAAGCTATTATCACAAACATCACAGTTATACTTTCTTTGATCTGAATGAATAAGAAGGTGACTGTTTAAACAACGCTTCTCCTTGAAGCTCTTATCACAAACATCACACTTATACTTTCTTTGTTCTGAATGAATATGAAGGTGACTGTTTAAACCATTCTTCACCTTGAAGCTCTTATCACAAACATCACACTTATACTTTTTTTGTTCTGAATGAATGAGAAGGTGAATGTTTAAATCACCCTTAATCTTGAAGGTCTTAGCACAAATATTACACTTATACTTTCTTTGTTCTGAATGAACATGAAGGTGACTGTTTAAAGCATTCTTCACCTTGAAGCTCTTAGCACAAATATCACACTTATACTTTCTTTGTTCTGAATGAATCATAAGGTGATTTTTTAAATCACTCTTCCTCTTGAAGCTCTTAGCACAAATATCACACTTATACTTTCTTTGTTCTGAATGAATAAAAAGGTGTCTGTTTAAATCACCCTTAACCTTAAAGCTCTTAGCACAAATATCACACTTAAACTTTCTTTGTTCTGAATGAATAAGAAGGTGTCTGTATAAACTACCCCTCACCTTGAATTTCTTTTCACAAACATTACACTTATACTTTCTTTGTTCTGAATGAACTAGAAGGTGTTGGTTTAAATGACTCTTCAAATTGAAGCTCTTATCACAAATGTCACACTTATACTTTCTTTGTTCTGAATGAACTAGAAGGTGTTTTTTAAGACTCCCCTTTTCTTTGAAATCCTTATTGCAAACATTACACGTGTACTTTCTATGGAAAGTATGGATCAGATATTGATTGGTATTATTGTGAATACTAGTAGAATCTTTAAAATTACACACCTTTTTAGACACATTTACATTTTTCTTCTCAATTATATCTTGGACAGATGTTGTACTGTTTTCACCAAGTGCAGAATCATTCAGAAAAATACTCTCCTTTTGACCCATTAATTTACAATTTCTTTTTTCTTCTTTAAGAATGAGATATTTATCTAAACTAGAATATTTGCATGGTAGTGAAACATCAGTAACTTGCGATGGTAAATCATCAGTGGAAGGTAGTAATTCATTCTGTAAAGAAATTGGAAATAAAAATTAAACATTAGTCTAAATATTTATCAAACTATAACATGTTTATTGATTTTTAAGTCATAAAAGTTCTAATTTAGGAGCTACCAAATTAACATTTTCATTTTTTTAAGAGGGAAAATCTAAGATAAATAAAGTAAGAATAAAACAATAAAAATACAACTAAAATAATCAATGTAGTTAGGTCAATGCTACTTGAAGTAATTTGTGGCATTTATAAGGATAAAAGTCTAGAGCAAAGAGATGTCACTCTACAACAGAACCTTGGACACAATATTATTTTCCTGAACATGAACTAGAAAAGAGAAAGTCTGAAGGTAGATGTCAATTTTTTGAGTTTAATGAAAAAAATATTATTGCTGCCCAGAATAAAGCAAGCCCCTGATAAATATAAAATTTTGAATATAATATAATAACTCTGAATGATATAAGTTAACTTTACACAACCCCCTGGAGTTGTCGAGACTAGTGATGGGCACAATCGACTAACTCGATTGTGTTGTGTAATCGGGAGTACTCGATTCTTCCGAATTACTCGAGTAACTTTATTGGGACCTTGATATTCTTTTATTTTCCCTTTTCTTTCCAGCTAAGTGAGAATCGACCTTATTGGCTGGATTGTTTACTATGCTATTTTCATTTAAAAGGCATATTCCCTTAAAGCTCATTTTTCACCAACAGTCTCTACTACTATGCAAAAATGACCTTTCATGGTTTAAATGTTGCACTCGTATTTTCAGTACAAAATACTCTCAGATGTAAAGT
Organism: Timema shepardi; assembly: GCA_902151425.1. Lineage (NCBI taxonomy): Eukaryota > Metazoa > Arthropoda > Insecta > Phasmatodea > Timematidae > Timema > Timema shepardi. The sequence goes on from CABFVX010009220.1 coordinate 16,611, forward strand.
ACACGATTGACAAGCATGCTAATTAAGCGTGTCATATTTTCAATTCATTTTAAAAGTACTCAATGAAAGTTACTCGATTCTTTTTACTCGATATCTTGGTGGTCTTACTTCCACAATCGAATATAAAATGAAACAAATTATTGTATTTCTTAATTATTTTGATTAAATTTCTCCTTAGTAAAATAAGATTATTTATAAATTGAAACTAATTAGAGTAAGTTATAAAATAGAAGAAAGTAAAAACAAGTTTATTTTATTAAAATGAGCAAAACACTTTTTTTTTGTTTAATACTTCTTAATAGTTAATACACATACTTTTATAATGACTGTACATGCAAAGTGAAACTTTATTGTGTTCATCTCTAGTGGAGACCAAACATTTTCAGGACTTTAGGAATGATTGTTTCAATTGTATTATGACTAGTTAGAAATAATTTGTGGAATATATGTTCAGTGAAACATTTTTTATGACAAAATTCTTCTTAAAAATAATTTTAAATGAATGAATTTTATTAAAACACAAATGTTAAATATTATACAAAGATAATGTGTTAAATTTATCTTTGAATTGTCTTTCTACGCATCCATTGTTAGCACATATTCAAATTAATAGTGCTAAGATGAGAAGTTTTTAATTCAGAACAACTGTAGCAATATTTGTGAATAGGAATATAATGAAACTAGCCATTTAGGAAAAACCACCTTCATTACACCTGTCTGGGGTTCAAATCAAACCCCCCTGGAAATTTGAATTCCAGTCTATTTATAAAATGACGCCTAATACCGTTCAATCACCCTTGCAGGTTTTAAGAGTTGTTGTAAGATAGAAAATATGACGTTAATAAAGAACACAACTCAGAAGTATTTAAAACTACACCTGTACTAGATTAGTAAGGGGCTGGAAAGTAATAAATAAATGAGTAATAAAAGTTAAGGAATAATTCATTAATTGATTGTTTCTTTACCATAACGTTTTACTAACGTTTATGTTTTAAACATATGTACTAATAACTATGAGTTAAGTATAAGGAATTTTTAATAAAGTGAAATTCTACCCTTATTCGCGTTTAGTGAGGGTGGAAAACTATTTAGGGAAAACCACTCTTAGTTCATCCGACTGAGATTCTAACCTCGATTTTCCTGTCAATGTCAGGCTTATCTTACAGAAGAGTGATGCCTTAAACTATGTGGCCACTAAAGCAGGTAAATTAATATAAATTAATGTATCAGATATCTTTATTTTAAAATACATAATAAATAGATTTATTTTATCAAAATATATGAAACATTTATGCTAAACATACAACAAAATAATAATAATAATAATTTGACTTTCAATTTTAATTATTTGAGTTATTTAATGTACACTTTCTAAACTGACAGATCATTATATCGGCACATGTATTAAAGCTTAGAGCTAACACAACAACCAGCCCCCGAATATTAATTCCTCACTGTGAATGGGGAAAACTACATTTCACAAATGNCATTATATCGGCACATGTATTAAAGCTTAGAGCTAACACAACAACCAGCCCCCGAATATTAATTCCTCACTGTGAATGGGGAAAACTACATTTCACAAATGATAATTTTTTCTGCCAAGCCAGGAATGGAACCCGGCACCCTTAGCTAAGTATACAGACTGGATAACGACTGAGCTGAGGTGTTGGACTGATTAAGTAAAGTCTGTTCATGATAGGTTATTACCTTGATGACATTTCAAAAATCATACATATTCTTTGTTTTGTAATGTTATAGTTAACATGTAATATAGTGCATAAATTAATACCTTTTAATAGAGACATCGTATTTACTTGGATAAGAATAAAATGTTTGTAATTTTTTTGTAAATATAATAAATCATTTTGTGATTATTTTATCATAAATCGGAATATTTAAGTGAATAAATGTGTTTATTTAATGATTGGGTGCATCATTGTAAAGAACTCTTTTCCAGAATGTTCATTCACATAATTTAAGTTGTTTAAAGATTTTGTGAAAGTGGTGTGAATAATCATTTTTTAAGTGGAATAAAAAGATTAAAAAAAGCCTATTGTGTCCAACTTCAAATAAATATAAAAAATATTGGCCTGAATTACTGTGGTCAACTATCACATTCGTGCACTTCTAAATGTTTTAATTACAGTTATCCAAAGTGTCAGATGTCACCTGTCGGCGTAGGTATACAATAGGGACTATTTCTAGTAACTTTATGAGCTGTCATCCAATAAACTAAGGCCGGGAATGTAACTATAATTGGAGGTGTGGTTTGATAAAGTGTGCGTTTTTGCAGACTCTTATTAGTTATCAACCTGGGACCTCCTTAACCCTAGACCCAGCTTTGGGTAGAGAATTTTCTACCTGTATTTGAGTGGAAGGAGAGTGGAAAACCATTTGGGAAAATTACTCTCATTAGACCTGAACAGAATTCGAAACTCGATATCCCTGTCCTCAGTAGGAAAGTCTAACACAAGACTGACACATTATGTTGTTCAGTTACCGTGAATATTACAAATAATTTAAAATATCTTCAAGTTGTTTCAGAAATATATCTGTGTATATATGTATATTTCTGATTATTTTGTTGGTTTATAACGAGAATGGATAGTAAGACACAATATTAAATTACTTTTTTTCTTAGTTTAATAACAAACAAAATTATCGTACATCAGACTCTTTACTGCAGCACCCATGAAGTAGAAATATAGCTGCATTTTTAAAAAAAAAGTGGGTTCCCCTATAGACTTAGACAACTAAGTTCTTATTGGACATAATATGTTTATTATTATTATTATTATTATTATTATTATTATTAGCACTGCGTCTTACTACCTGTTCGGGTTATACATACT
>CABFVX010009221.1:3022-19465 GCA_902151425.1 Timema shepardi
CAGGGGACTTTTGAATTGGAGGGGTATTAGCCTCCCAACCTTGGAGAACATCTCTGGATTTCACAGGGGACTTTTGAATTGGAGGGGTACTCGCCTCCCAACCTTGGAGAAAATCTCTGGATTTCATGTTAGAATAGTGCTTGGGGATATCGGTATCCTCAACGATGATCAAAGATTTAGATTTCATATCAGATCTATGGATTTGAGTGATATTAGCATTCTCATCTTGAGTTACAGCTTTGTATTTCATATCGGAAACTAGGATTGGATTAATGTTGGGATCATTTTCTATATCCAGAAATTTATGTTCCCCATCCAAATTATTGATGGAATTGGTATCACCATCTCTAGTCACAACTTTGGAATCCACGTCTAAATTATGAATAGAATTGGTACAGGCATCATAAGTTGAGTTGATCTCAGGCAAAGATATCATCCTCTCATTATTTGAGCTGAGCAATTCTTCTGGTAGAAAACACGCAGAAATAATCAATGGAGTCGATAGAAGGCTCATCCTGAAGACAAAGTTAATACACATTAGGGAGGACTAGATTCTTCTAAATTCTTCTAACATTTCGGGCTACTGACAATTATTACACTACATACTACGTTTGTTGAGCGAGGATACCTGGGGCATTAAGGTTTAGACATTACACTTTGAATAGCTTTTAACAACTGGTTCATCAGAACTGACATTTTCTCGACCAACACCATATATATTTAGCAACACGTCTTACTGTTCAGTTATACACATACTTACTAATTTATGTTAGTGAGTTACGGGTGAGGAAAGTTGAATTTAGAGTAAGTGTACCCACCTTACGTGGAGTAGAGTGGAAAACCATTTTGGTGAAACCAACTTCAGTACACCCGACCGAGATTCTAGCCCCGACCTCCCTATCATCGACAGTACAGTCTATTTTGAGAATGACGCCTTAGACCATCTGGCCACCATACATGTAACAAGCACTATAGATAATCCTATATGTCACGTGACATAGTCTCAGTGAATGGGTGTATAGTTTGATACAGCATAAGACACCATTGTGTCGTATGTGAGTGGCTATCAGTGAGGCAATGAGGCTTTGATCAATCTCGTTTCAGATGAACAACAAGTTGATGAATTCAACAATATCGCTGATTGTACACACTCACAACAGTAGGCCTGCAAAAAACTAGCAAAACCACAATAACTATATATAAGGCTTGATTCACAGCACAAGTGTATGTAGAACCATGATTCATTTCAATACAAATTAGACCCAGCCAAATGATTACTTTATTTATTTATACTCTACAAATTTCAGCTCACGACTGGTCTTACAATTTGGGAGCTACTTATGCTAATATTATTCTAGATATTAAAAGAAGATGAGTAGTACAGATATTGAAACTTAATTTTAAAACTTACTTCTAATAGCCCACTATTTTTGTTACAATTTTGTATAAGCATTTGATGGTCAATTAAAAAAAAGTGTTGCCCAGCAAATGATTCTTCCACCTATTTCTGAAAATTTTCACAGATTTTAAATCTTTAAATTATGATGGTGTGTCATTTTAGTCTGTTCATGTCTGTTCTGTGGATAACAGGCATTAGATGTTTATGTTTTATGTTGCCAACACTTGTAAAATATCACTGTTTTGATTTAAATATCAAGTTTTTTAATTACAGGTATATTTTACATTTAAAATAACGTAAACTTAAGTTTTCTCACACTGTTTAATAAATTTTAATAATTTATTTTTACTCAATCCGAAACAATATTTTAAACGTAATCAAAAGTATTTATTCTCCGTTTTGGAATGTTATCTATAATGTTTAATATAGTGCATACATTAATACATCTTAATACAGGCATCGTATTTACTTGGAAAAGAGAAAATACTTATCATTTTTATATAGATAATAAATTATTTTATGATTATTTTATCGGGTTTAGAAATATTTAACTTAATAAAATATTTTCATTCACTGCGTGGGTGCATCATTGTAAAGAACTTGTTTCCGTCACTTTCAACCACATGGTTTAAATTAATCGGTCGCCATTTTGAAACTATGTTAGTTAGACCTTATGTGAAAGTGGTGCAAATAATATTTATTAAATGGAATAAAACGATGAATAAACTTTGTGCCCGACCTCAAATAAATATTTAAATAATATTGGCCTAAATTACTGTGGTTAACTATCACATTCATACATTACCATACATTTTCATTACAGTCATCCAAAGTGATAATGTCAGTTGTTGGTGTAGAGATGTATTAGGGACTATTTCTAGTAACATTTTGAGCTGTAATCCAAGTACAACGGTCGTGAATTTATTATACGCCCAAGAATCTTGAAGGATAAATTATTTTTCAAAGTTTTTCACCCGATGTTGTCTACTTATATAGAAGCTCTATTTCTTGTTTTATATTTATTTTTGGAAGATATTTTGGTTACTTCTGAGTGAAGCTAAGACGGGCATTCTGATTCTATAATATTATAAAGCTGTAAACTAAAACTCAAAATATGTCGGTTTTTCATATTCGGCCACTTTAAGTTTTTTAGTTAGTTTCTAACATGATTATATTTTTTTAGGTTAAAAATCTTAGACAGTTGTTTTGTATTTTCTGTTTTTATTCACGCCAAGAAGAAGTTTTGAGAACTAGTCAAGGTTTGACAAGACCAATGATTCCCATATGGTTGATTTTACGTTATTTGGTCATATATATATTTAAATTTATAGAAAATAATACATTTTTTTACACAAGATGAGACATGTTTTCCCCGGGATAGATTTTTGTTTATCAATTACTACTCCTAAGTTATTATTGTGCTTTACTCTGGGTAACGACACACTATAAAGCTGTATGTTTGCATCTACTGCTCGACACAGAAAACATCGCATCTCGTGGCCAAGCGCTGCAATCGCTCTACAAGTACGATGGGTGAAAGGAGCGTTCTAGTACAGTCAGTACCAAATGGAAAATGGGACATAGGTCCTGCACTGTGAATAGTTGGTTTAGTACACTCATTTGAAGCCATTTTAAAAGCACTTTACGTGCCTTGTATTTAAAATTGATTAGGTATTCTTAATGTTTGTCAAAAGAGGTAAAATAAAGTAAAAACATTTTAGACAAAACTAATGAAAGTCCTAAATGATCGAATATAAAGCCACCTCCTCCCTCCCCCTCAGTAATTTGACAGTAGTGTACACGTCAGAACGTCAAGATAACTACTGATACATGTATCATTGGTCCCCCCTTCATTCTTCAAGTAGTTGACATTATTTCCGCATGCAATGTTTACTGTGTCGAGTAGTGCACATTCTTTTATCACTGCCTAGCGACATGTAATCACATTTGCTGAAATTAATAATGTGTTCAATCTTTTAGTAGATACACAGATTTAAGATAAATATCCCGATGGATGTTTTCTAATTATCGCGTTGTGTTGTGAAACAAATCAATACTTTACGAGAAAACACTCACACTTTTCGAGTTATTTCAAATCATTTCGTCATAATAGATGCAGCTGCCTGCTATGTACCCTCTACGTCACACCTGTGGCCTGTGGGTACTGGTACCAGATATCCGGTAGTTGCCACTTGGCGCTCTGTTGACGTCACTGACATGAAGTGTCACAGAAGGGGTGGAGCTTGAGTTGAGCTTACTCTGGTTTTTAGAGTGGGATGAGGAAGTCTAGTTTTTAGAGTGGTATGAGGAAGTCTTGTTTTTAGAGTGGTATGAGGAAGTCTAGTTTTTAGAGTGGTATAAGGAAGTCTAGTTTTTAGAGTGGGATGAGGAAGTCAAGTTTTTAGAGTGGTATGAGGAAGTCTAGTTTTTAGAGTGGTATGAGGAAAACTAGTTTTTAGAGTGGTATGAGGAAGTCTAGTTTTTAGAGTGGTATGGGTCACCTCTCACGCACGCGACCCCTTAATATTTTTTAATAAATCTATTATTACGTTTGTTAGAGTTTATCATGCCTTTATACCAACAACCCAAGATAGTTTTCAGTTTTAAGGTCAAAGCTAAGTGAGCTCTATGTAACTACTGTATCGTTTGTTTGTAAAGAATAAACCATCCGGTGCATTCGGTCGGACTCGAGCCACGGCCTTTACGTCAACAAGGGTCGTGTGAAATCCAACACTTGACCGTCCGTTGACTGTAAATGGTTATATTGTCAACGATAGAGCCACCGAGTCTTTATGTGAGTAATGGTTCAATAAAAACAATATTGGAGCATCATCCACTTCGGTGGCCGCATGGTCTAAGGCGCTACTCTCGCAGTAGACAATATTTCTGATGACGAGGAGATCGAGGCTCGAATCTCAATCGGCTGTACTAGGGATGGATTTTCCTAAAATGGTTTCCCACTCTCCCTCCACGCAAATTTGTGTAAGCTTCTTCCAAATATTGCCTTCCTAATCCATAAAACTATTGGCGTAATTAGTTCATAAGCGTGAAGCCCGTAAGGGTAGTAAGACACGGTGCTAAATAAAGAGGATATATTTACTAAATATTCCTTTTCTAACTGATAACACAATATTAAAATCACTGTAACAAACTATCAGTTAAAATATTACTAACTGATCACATCATATAGTAGTCATATAATTACTCTGGCTTAACTTGATCTAATATGTACTGTACCTATAATTGCAAATTAATGTTATTCTCTACTAAACTCAACATTTCCATGAATATAGGCCTACAAGTACACACTATGGTACTTAACCTAATATGAGAACTGACCTCTATCGCCCTGAAACATATATTCAGCTCAAATCTGACATTAATCAAACATTTCTGAACTCTCAATAATAAATCATTTAAATCCAGATGAGAGGATAAAAAAAATATTTTTGAAGCTATTGTTCAAAGCTATTATTAAACTATTCACACAACTCATTAAAATGTAATATATAATATTTAAACAATTTTATAAGAAGCTTAATATTATTGACCATTATCGTTAATATTAATATTTTTGACTCATCAATTGAAATGTTGTCTTACATTTTATTAAATTATCTAAATTTTTAATTCAAAATATTTAAATTTTTAGAATCTAATGTTCGATATAAAGCTTTCAAAACCTTACCACTGAAGTCAAACGAAGATCTTTAATTTCTGACTTCATTGGTGGGTAACAAGATGACTATACTAACTTTTAAATTGAAAAAAAGATTCTTCAACTATCCAAGTGTACCATAATTTTTTTTTTGCATAAGTTTTAATTGTAATGTTTTACTTTTAATGGCTGCAAATCAAAATTAATGATTTATTTATTTGAAACTAATCTCTGGATTAACCTTGATCATTCTCAAGTAAAACTCGCGTGTAGAAAGGAAGAGACTGTAGGAGGGCTCTACATGGTATTGAACCAAGGTCTCTAACATACAAATAGTAGTCGATATTTATGTATCTAATTTTTTTTACCATCATTTTAATATTGCTTCGATAGTTAGTAAGATGGTATCAATTATAAAAATAAGTTATATAATTTTGTTCATGGTGGGGAAGGTGTTTAATCCAGGTACATCTTTTGAATATCAAGTTGTAGGTTTAATCTAAGAATCAAAACGCAACTTTTACATCAGACATATCTTCAGAGATCTATAGTTTGGTTATACTTCATATGATTGAAGTTTGTGTTGAAAGGATTAGCAAACTTGGTAAGCTCCCCGTTTGATTCCCTTCCTACCCCTCTGTGGATATTACTAGATTATAGTTTAAATACATTTAGTTTTATCATTTGTTTCTATTCTAGTAAATTCCCTAAAACATGCATAGAAAGTGAAGTGGTGGAACTAGCTGGCTGAACTACGTATTGTTATGTATGTGTTACTATTAAGTGTTCTGTCTTTTGACAGATCATACCAGCAGTTTCCTTTTTTTATATCATGAGACTTCATCTTCTCTCCTTTTCATAATGCGATCGATCCAGTTGACCTTTTTAAGTATAGTTCCCTGCGTAACGGTTCTATTTTCAATGATTCTTCTAAAAACGTTTTCATTAGTCCCCTGATCTCTATTCTCCTCCAGCAACACTTTTCTTACGTTTTACTTTCACATAATTTCTTCTCGGTTATCTTTAGGACCCATGTTTCATCTTCATGAATATATTCCCGATGAAACATTTAAACCCAACTACTGCAACTATTACTACTAAAATAGTGGAAACAAAATGTTGCGTGTCACTTAACTAATTACTTCAATTGATCCTAGACAATATGGATTTCAAAAGATAAAAGTATCAGAAACACTGCTTCAATAACTTACAGATATTATCCTTCATATTCTGGCGCTGTTGCATTTTCACAACAGTTGTAAGAATAAATTTTTTTTTTTAATTAAAGGTAATTAGGTCTGATCCCCTCCAAGTATTCAATTAGTTCCTGCTGCATGGTATGTCATCAAACATTTAATAAATGTTTATTTTCTGACATACGGGAGTTTTAACGGGCACCTTACAGGAATGTTGCGAATAAGCAACGGCGCCAGTAGTGATGCCATACGTCTGGCTCATTGCCGCTGTTGCATAGTTCTTGCAAGTTCTATCGTGTGTCTGTTAAAGTTATCATGTAGCTTTAGTTTGCTGTGGTTGTAATTCACGTGTGGTTGCTATTATACATAAAAATACGAATTGAAGGAACTCAAAGAAGAAAAGTCTCTTATTTAAAAAAAAAACTTTTTGAAATAATCTTGTTTCGTATTTTTTTTTTGTTCAAAATACGTCCTGGTAAGAAATTATATTTTATGATTGTTATGTATTTTATAAACTAGGTTACAATGTTTTATGTAGTTTTGTATTTATGAATCATCATGTACAATTTTTTACCCTAAAAATAAGCTATGTTTTTGTAACGGTTTAACGTTTTTGTAATTTTCTTTTTCTTTTTAAATAAAATTAACAAAAATACAATATTATTCAAATATTTATTTAATATAATAGCTTCAATAATAATGTTATGTGTTAAAGTATGCCTTTTTAATTATTATTTAGGACACTGTACTGCAACGGCACTAGTCCTCATTTTATTTTCTTAGTGCCAGTCTCAGAAGAATAGAGTGTAATAATAAAATAAGCAAAAAGTAAATATTTTAATTGATAAGTCAAAACCCTTAGATACTTTAGACCAGTGCGTCCCAAACCGAAGCTCGCGACCTGTCTTCTTCTGGCACGCTTATCTAAATGATTTTTTCAAGTTTATTAATCAAGTTTCAAATTGATTTTAACATATTTTTGGAGGGAAAGGGATAAGCTATTGGACCATTTGTACTCTCTTGATTAATAGACTTATGTTCTAAACTAAGCAATTTTGGAAACCTTCGTTGACATTTTCATCGCTATAATATTGTAAATACTATCACATTTATTTAAGTTTAAATAGTGTGTTAGTAAATCCTCAAAACACTTTAATGAATTCGTTCAAAGGGTATTTATAGAGAAACGAAAATGTTGAAGAAAGTCTCTAATAATGTTTCATTTAGAACAAAGGTTTATTATTCAAAAGTTTACAATATGGTTTCTTAAAAAAACAAAATTTAAAAAAAATTCAAAACTCTCTTGTACACTCATCTTTTGATATTTATTACTTTAATTTCAACCGAACTGTATAGTTCTGAGAACTGCATTAGAGAACGATGACAGGTTGTCACTGATAGAATAGTTTTGTAAACCAGTATTGCTGAGGTAGGCCTAACTCCTACTTGTATATTTTCATTTGTTTCGTGTTCTTTTAGGAGAGTTATTGCTTTATTGATTAAATATTATTGCTTTGTAGATAACACTGTAAATAAATACAAGTTAGATTTCTCACGATACATGTGAACATAAAACCCGAACCTATTTTTTTATATACATCCTGCCCCCCTCCCTCTCCCACTAAGCGTATAAATTAAGCAATTTAAAAAGGAACTAAGGAGCTATAACCATAATTTCTTTTAGATTACATTGAACTAATGACGATCATTTTAACTTTGAATAACTCTAACTCTAACTAGTTAACTATTTTAGGAACCTTCCTAGCACAAAGTATATATAAATCGTAAACCGACAACTGATTACGTGAAAAATTGAGCTTAGTTACAGTTACTATAGATTATGTTCATAATTGTGTAATAGAATATTTTGTTATATTTGGTGAGGGGCTATTAACTTTATTTAGAAATATAAGATAAATCGTATTTATCACTTATTTAGTGTTATATTTTGTACCCAACATGTTACTGTAGTTTTAAAAAATATATTTTTTAAATAAAAAACCAGGTTCGCCACATTGTTTCAAATAAGAATATGTATGAATGCAAATATTAATGTTGAGGCCATGAATAAATAATAAGTACAACAGCCAACCAGGCATAACTCACCATAGAGGCCCCATCTTGTGGTCACTGGTCACCTTAGCGATGAACATAGCCGACTGAGCCAGCGAGTCTCCACACACACACTTACTAAGTTAGCCACCCGCATTCACAGTCTATATGAGGGCAGCTCATCTCACCAATTAGATCGCAAAGAATCTAGGTGACGGTGACACCAGAGAAAGTGAATAATGATGAAATACACCCGCATGAAGTTACTTCAGGCTAGAATGTGATTTATGGCTCCTTACTTTTAAAGTTCTTAGTTTACTAACACAAATTAGAAATGAGTAAGTGGTATTTATTATGGAAGTGAAAAGTTGTTATATTTATTAATGTTCTGTTGTGACAACAACCTTGCTGTATTTCTTATGGTAATGTCAGTTCTGAAGCTTCCAATCCACTAACACAATCCTCAACTATCTCAGAATGTTCTGTTGTTACCCTCACACGGCTGTATTTATTATGGTAAAGTCAGTTCTGAAGCTTCCAAATCACTAAAACAATCCTCAACTATCTTAGAAAGTTTTTTTTGTGACCCTCACGCTGCTGAATTTCTTATGGTAGTGTCAGTTCTAGCTTCCAAACCAATAAAACAATCCTCAACTATCTCAGAATGTTCTGTTGTGACCCTCACAATGCTGTATTTATTATGGTAATGTCAGTTCTGAAGCTTCCAAATCACTAAAACAATCCTCAACTATCTTAGAAAGTTTTGTTGTAACCCTCAAACTGCTGTATTTCTTATGGTAATGTCAGTTCTAGCTTCCAAACCACTAAAACAATCCTCAACTATCACAGAATGTTCTGTTGTGACCCTCACACTACTGTATTTCTTATGGTAATGTTAGTTCTGAAGCTTCCAAACCACTAGAACAATCCTCAACATTCTTAGAATGTTTTGTTGTGACCCTCACACTGCTGTATTTTATATGGAAATGTCAGTTCTAGCTTCCAAACCAATAAAACAATCCTCAACATTCTTAGAATGTTTTGTTGTGACCCTCACACTGCTGTATTTTATATGGTAATGTCAGTTCTAGCTTCCAAACCAATAAAACAATCCTCAACTATTTCAGAATGTTCTGTTGTGACCCTCACACTGCTGTAATTTATTATGGTAAAGTCAGTTCTGAAGCTTCCAAATCACTAAAACAATCCTCAACTATCTTAGAAAGTTTTGTTGTAACCTTCACACTGCTGTATTTCTTATGGTAATGTCAGTTCTAGCTTCCAAACCAATAAAACAATCCTCAACTATTTCAGAATGTTCTGTTGTGACCCTCACACTGCTGTAATTTCTTATGGTAAAGTCAGTTCTGAAGCTTCCAAATCACTAAAACAATCCTCAACTATCTTAGAAAGTTTTGTTGTGACCCTCTCACTGCTGTATTTCTTATGGTAATGTTAGTTCTAGCTTCCAAACCACTAAAACAATCCTCAACTCTCTCAGAATGTTCTGTTGTGACCCTCACACTACTGTATTTCTTAGGGTAATGTTAGTTCTGAAGCTTCCAAACCACTAAAACATTCCTCAACTATCTTAGAATGTTCTGTTGTGACCCTCACACTGCTGTATTTCTTATGGTAATGCCAGTTCTGAAGCTTCCAAATCACTAAAACAATCCTCAACTATCTTAGAAAGTTTTGTTGTGACCCTCACACGGCTGTATTTCTTATGGTAAAGTCAGTTCTGAAGCTTCCAAACCACTAAAACAACCCTCAACTATCTTATAATGTTCTGTTGTGACCGTCACTCTGCTGTATTTCGTATGGTGATGTCAGTTCTGAAGCTTTCAAAGCACTTAATCAATTATCCTGTAATATTCTGTTATTAACCTTTTAAAATAGTATGCTACTTTATTTGTATGAGTAAGGCTAGATCTATGTTTAAAAACCATTTACTGTAATCTAAAAAAAATACGTGAAATATCCTCATATGATATAATTTTAGTTTTTAATTATGTTTTTTTTCAAAGAAAATATATAAATACCTATTTCCTCAATTGGAGTGAATCACATTTTGAAATAACAAACCCTATCTTAAATAACGTGGACGCCTGCAACGCGTATCACCGTTTAGGCGTAATTTATTTGGTTAAACCATTTAGTTTATAAAAAACAATTTAAACATACCGACGCATTTTTACCAACCTATGTACCTAATCATTCTTTCAATGAAACCGAGTAATTTATTGAAACATAATAATTATTTCGTTTTGAGGTATACATCTCAAACAAAGGTAGCCAACAATTTTAAATTACATAATTATATAATTGGCATTATAAAGATCAAAGAATGATCTACACTCAATAAAACATGTAAACACTTTTAGAATAATTGCCACACCATACAACACACGATTAAAATTTGATTTTGAAAGTAGGATATCTAATTGTATTGTAACAAAACTTGCTATACACATAATCATTTCACAATACAATATTGCCATGCAATTATATTGACCTAGTGTATATTATATTCTGAAAATTGAAAAATGACAACTGGACACGGGAATCGAACCCGGGACCTTCGGCTTCGATTCCCGTGTCCAGGTGTCATTTTTCAATTTTCAGAATATGATATCTATGAGGGACTATCCCCACTAAAATGCATTAACAATAGTTTCGGCTATTTGTTTCATCTAGTGTATATTACTTGAAACAGTGGACTCAAGTTTTTAAGATCCAATAGCAAGGTCTATAGATCTTTTGTGCTCTTAAATTAACAAAATCAATCGAGCTACTCTTATTATATTGGTGCTAAATGTGACGCTTTATAAAAACAAAAGGATAGTATTAGAAATTCGTGTTTAGAAGCGTCACCAAAATAAGACATAACATATTCTTAAAAATAAAACCAGTTCAATAGATTATAACCAACGTTGGTACACCCATAGTCAATACTATGGATAGCCATTCTAATGATTGTTTGGGTTCTTTTGGTCAGTAATAATTCAGCCGAGGATATCTTCAACATTGATAAAACGACGATTTAACTATCTTACTAGAGAGTATAAACAAATCCAGACCAACATAACTTAGTCGACATTACCTAAAATAAATAAGAACTATATTGCCTTATACTGGAAAATAGTCTCAGCAAGTGCCTGCAGAACAGCCTCAGCAAATCAAAGTTGTTGTCTCTCCTTGCCGATTACATTTCGCTTATTTTTATGTCTTGTCTTTTTTTTTTCAATTTATCTTTTCGTATTATCTTTTAACTATTTATGCTTTATCTTTTATCTTCCTCTTATTTTACTTTAGCTATTTGGTTTTTCATTTTGTCTTTTCAATTTAGACTTTCTATTTGACTTTTTGCGTACAACCCGAATGGGTAGTAAGACGAGGCTCTAAAAATAATAATAATATTTGCCTTCTCTCTTTATCTTCTCTTTATGGTTTCTTAATTTGATATTTTACATTGTCTTTTATTTTTGTCTTCTCTCTTTGGCTTTTAACTTTCACTTTTCACCATGCATTTTCACTTTGGTTTATTAATCTAAATTTTCTCTTTACTTTTCCATTTAAATATATTATCTTTGGATTTTTCTTTTGGCTTTCACTATGGTTTTTAGCTTTGTGTCTTCCCGCTTTGATAGACCACTACGGCTTTTCAATTTGATTTTTTTTTAAACGTTGACTTTTCCCTTTAGCATTTCACTGTGGCTTTTCCCTTTCAACTTACGTTTTTACTTTCGCTTTGCATTTTCACTCTAACATTTCACGTTAGCTTTTAAATTCGATTTTTCACATTGTCTTTTCACTTTCACTTTTCCTTTTGGATCTTAAATTTATGTTTTCTCCCTAGCCTCTCAATTGGGCCTTTTGGTTTAGTTTTGCTTGTATTTTTCAATTTGGATTTCTACTTTAATTTTTACTTTTAAATTTGACTGGTGAATGGTTTGCGTGAAGACCTCCACCGTATAAGAATATGTAACCACTTGTAGGAGAGAGCACAGAACAGGGAGCAGAAAACAGAAAGTAGGCCTACTGGTTGGCACAGAAGGCAAAGTCAGATGACGTCTCTTAATCCTTTGGGCCTAGCCACGTATTCATATTGTAAAAATAAAGTTAGTAATAAAATGAACACTACTTAATAATGCTATGTTCAAAAGTCCATCAATAGACAATATCAAAGCAAAAATCATAAAACTGTGCTTTTAATGGAAATGAAATGTAATTATAGTTTGGAAGGTCTGAGCTATGGCTATGGGCTATAGATGATTAATTAATAACAAACTCGCAACCTGATTAGTGATGTTTTTTATTTTTATTTCAGTAAATTTCTATGCAATATTTAAGCCACGGCCTCCCATTATCCTGAACCGATTGTTAGTACTTTTGACAGATATAAAATACAGGTTTATTTCAATAAAATAAAATTAATCCCTCCCAGCCCAAATTAACTAAGGTATATTCTAAGATTTTTTTAGAACTCTCTAAGTATAGGTTACAAAAAAAAAATAGTATAATTTGAAAATTCATTATGATATGTAGCCATTTGGTTACATCGGGAATTGGTTTTTTTTATATATATAATATATTGTAACAAATCAAACATAAAAAAACAACATAGCCATGTACTGGGCTGTAGAGAGTTAATCGTGAACTCTTTTTCTTCTTCTTAAGTGAACAACCCGAAGTTGATTTGATATGAATCATATATGTCCGGAGCTGGACATGCACTCAGCCCTTAGGCTGCGTGGTGCTGCCTGTACCATCTGGTAATATCCCATGTACTAAGGGAGTTTAGGAAAAGTAGTGGTTCTCTGTTTCCTTCCACATCGAATTTATATAAACGAAAATGAAAGGGCCTACCAATTTTGCTGGAATATATTTCCACATACCTTACAGGATTCTTTAACATGTGATGATTGACGTGGGACTAAGGGATTTAATTCCCATCCAATGGAAGCTGTGTTACTGATTTATATATTTTAAGATAAATCCGTCAATCTCGGCCAAATCCGCGAACATCAGGTCCTGAGGTGAACACTTTACCACAAGACCATCGAGATGAACACTATGAACTAATAATAAATAATGCAATATAATTTGTGAAAGGTGATAAAAATGTTTTTATATACCTAGTTTATAAATTTTCTTATAATCTATGCCCAATTTACCAAATCAGATTTTATCAATAAAAATGAATTTTCATACAACATTCCAGATGCGTGTTCCAAACCACAAAATATGGCTGATAATCTACATATTCATACAATATGAAATTACAATTTATAAGCTATAAAATTTACTAATCCAGCTCCAAAGATTTTAAATCCCAAAAATTATTACTGTTTTTAAATTTAATTACACAACAAATTCATAGATTTAAAAAAAACTTGATTTTTACTTTGTTTTTGTAAGAATCGCATATTTTTATATTTACTTGATATACAAGTGGTGATATATATTATAGGCTATAATGATACTTTTGAGAATATCAAATCCTAAAACTAATTAATATATTAATTTACTCACTGAATCAATCATTATATCAATACATCGATAGTATTTTTTAAAACAAGAACAAGTTTCTGGTTTGTTAAAGGTGCTGCTTTTCAAAGCATATTGAATGAATCTTTTTCTAAATAAAGTTAATCGTGGCTTTAAGAGTATACATTGGCGAAGGGTTGGTGAACCTGTTCAGTTTAGTTTGACAGCAGAGCTTTTAGTTAGTTTTGTTTGTATTAGTTTAGCAATGTTCGATTTTCAAAATCAAACCCACAGTGGCTATGAACCAATAAATGACGAAGTAAATCAAACAATTGATAGTAACGAGCCTCTTAATTGCGTAGGCTACAAACCTAATAAATGGAAGATATTACTTTACTATTTGCTCAACGTTCTCTTATGTGGTATTCCTTATTTAATTCAACACTGGTATTGTCAATATGCCCCTTTGATGAAATTTTCGAGATGTGCCTTATCGGAAGCAAAATTCTTATTATTAAAGGTAGGTTATATTTAATGTCAAAAATATGTTTTCTTTGTAAAATTTCACTAACAAAATCCATAATGTAGCAAACATAGCAGCCCACAAGCAAAATACAAAATAGCATAAAAATAAGCCTGCATAGAACCAGTATACAAGTTCACTATATTACTAAAGGCGAGAGTCTTTATTTTTAGGCCTATTTCATAATGATACAATTTATATATATTTTTAGCATCTGTAAACAAAACAAAAGCAAATTTACAATTATAACAAAGTTAATAGTAAACTCATTTGTTATCATTTTTAAAAATCCGCTTCGGTGGCTGTATGGTCTAAGGCGCTACTCCCACAATAGACTAGACTGCCAGTGACGAGATTGTGGTTCACGTTCGGTCTGGTGTTCTGAGAGTGGTTTTCTCTGAATGGTTTCCTACTCTCCATGCAACTGTGGGTGCACTTAAACTAAATTCAATGTTCCTCATCCTAAGCCCATTAGTGTAGGTTTTTAATACATATAAGCGTATAAACCGAATGGGTAAAAGACGAGGTTCTATTTTTTTTAATAATGAAACTTGCCTAACATCTTATAACAAAACAACTGGAAATAGACATATTTTGATCAAAGCTGTAAAAGATATCCCAAATATTGCATCAGATATATCTTGGCGCATGATAATTTTTTTTGGCCCACAATATATATGTTTTTAACTAAAATCATCCCAACCAACCTTAACCTTACCTTTCATGTTCGGATAGGAAAAAAAAAATCTATGAACTATTTGTATGAAAAGAAATTGAAGGATCAAGATATAACCGTGCATCAAAATAGCTCCTCGGTCCCGACACAGATTTATCTGATTGCCAAACCCTTCCTTCACCTCTGGCAAGATGTGTATTAATCACAACTTGTGAATGTGTGGAATACCAGGCCTCCACTGTGCTTCAGATCCTATGTTAAACTGTAGGTCCTTCCATTCATCTCACAATCACCCTACCATTACACATTAGCGTAAGTGTGTACAACCCGAACGGGTAGTAAGACGCGATGCTTATAATGATAATAATATTCAAAATAGCATGAATGTGATCTGTGAACGTCTCTTTGAATTTAATAAAAAATATGTTATTGATGCATGAACGTTTAGGTTTTTTTCTTTTGGGGCCATATTTAGTTTAGGATGTAATAATAGAAATGTTAACTACCTTGTATTAAAATACACTTGGTGTCTTGTTTTGAGATTCTTTTGAATATTCACTTTTCATAGGCCATTTATTACCGTGATATTCTTTTGAGAATTAAGTGAGTTTTCTAGAAAAAAATTTAAACAACATAGAATTATTTTCAATATTAATTTATCTATCATTGGAAATTTGTTTTTGTTGTCTTTATAGTTGGTTAAAAATAGGTATAAGATATACAATTAAATATGAGCTGGAAAAAGTTTAAAAAAATCTTGCCCTCGGTGTGCACTGTACTTAACTCTCCTACTTGACCTGTGATAACGTTTTGCCATGTTCTTTAACATTATCCAGAGTTATTCAACCTCCAAACTAGCATATTTAGGTTTTTAGAAAGACAAGTCTGCCACAATGAGAACTTTTTTTTTCCTAACAAACCTTTGTAAATGTATTATTTTATTGCATTGTTTAAATACTTCTTGGACATACGACCTGGTCACCACAACAAAAACCATGCAACCAGGACGCCAAAATGTTGAGCAATATTATTTATGTATAACAAGGCATTGTGTGCTGGCACCCTGGTAGCAACATTTTGTCTATGCGACCAGCTCCCAAGTACGGGCGTAATCTTAAGATTAAAAAGATTAAAGTATGCTTCTTATAAAACATATACAAATTATTTTCTTCATTAGTACACTAGCCCCATGACTTCTTTGGTGCTGACTGACAGCTCACAGCCGACGGCTTTGAAAAGTTACCAGACCAAATTATGTATCCCTACACCGAACCATATGATCTACAAAAACATGTGTTTAGCAGCTGTCAGTTAGCACCAAAGAAGCCATGGAACTACTGTACATTACATTATATGTCTTTTTGTTTTTGTTAGTTATATAGTGCGCTTGCACCACTACCGTTCATTGTAGTAATGGATGAGATACTGAAGAAAGTGGTATAAAGGATT
>CABFVX010009223.1:2689-19456 GCA_902151425.1 Timema shepardi
GGGGGGGGGGGGGTCAAAATAGTAAAAATGAAATTAAAGTGACACTTTAACTAAATTTTTGCCATAATTATTTTTAGAATATGTGTGTGTGTGTGCATTGAATATATGCTTATGTATACATATATGTTGGAGATGTGCATATTTTCTAAATTTAAGCTAGAAATCTGTCAGCTCATTCTAGTAGATAAATAAATAAACGGATACAGCCTACTTCCGACAATGGGAGGTTGCGAGATCTAGTGACTAGTAAAGAAACTTAGTACACAACTTGCTACCGGTATTCGTTACTATACCCTAATTTTGGTTGGAAGAATAGTTGACAAAATTCAAACATATTTCTTTGCGGCCAACAATGATAACATTTTACTATATTATTATTGTTATTCTATAAGTATTGATAATATTTATCACGAGTGGCAGTTGCAGATAACATGAGTTGATGTGTTAATATATTAAAATGGTTTTAGTAATGGCCCGTCTACAACCAACATACCCGCTTATCGGACTCGCAACTACGCAATCGTAAATCCACTCGTAATTATGCTTTTATTAAATACAAAATAGACTGTCTACAATGAAAAGTCGTAAAACGTAATTTCAACCAATTGGAACAAACATCAATGATGACCATAAAAGTCAAATTCATATTAATGATTTCAAATAAGAAATAAATATTTAAATGGTTAAATACATATGATTTTAATTGAAAATCCTGTATTCATTACTATACCTTTCCAAGCGTTTTTGTCATAGACCAAATAACTTCAAATTATTTGATTTTAGTAGTCCATCCATATTTGTTTTTTGATTGGCTGAACGCAAGCCATCGCAACTACATAAACGCAAGAGATGGACAATGTTCATCTCCTCCCGACAAGCGGGTCTGATTGTTCCGACATACGATTGTGTTTGCGTAATCTATTGTAGACAGACAAAATTACGTTATTGCATAGTTACGAGTCCGACAAGCGGGTGCGTTTGGTTGTAGACGGGCCATAACTAACTTACACTGGTCTTCCTACTAAAGTAAAGGTAGGTGTCCCCTGGTCCGTTCTGCGGATTTTAGGGTTATTTTTAGGATGTTCTACACTGTTTCTGCACTCGAAGTAGATGGTTTTCCAAACAATAATCATAATTGTCCTAATATCTATAATGACATCGTTGGCACGGGTAGTCGTTAAGATAAAGATAAAATGTTTTAAAACTGTAATTAGCTGCTGGTGATAACCTAACTAATATAATTTGACCTTAAAGTGTTTTTTTTTCTGATCAAAAGATATTCTTAATCTTATATACATATTTATTCTTTGATTTTAAACTTACCAAAGCTATTTAAAAAGAAAAAAATAATCTAGATTTTATTCGTGAGTAATATGTAACTAGTGATATGAGAAGGAAATAATAACTCACTCACACGCGGTAGCTCGCGAACTGGCGGAGGACTAAACTGAAAGATGTAGGTCTGACGGTAGTTCACGAATGACTGAACCACAAGAAGTAGTTCGCGAACAGCTGAGCCACAATAAGTAGTTCGCAAACGACTGAACCAAAAATAGTTCGAGTATGACTGAATCACAAGAAGTAGGTCACGAACTATTGAACCACAATAAGTAGTTCACAAACGACTGCACCACAAGAAGTAGTTAACGAACGCCTAACGCCTAGACTACAATAAGTAGTTCCCGAAAGACTAAACCACAAAAAGTAGACCGTGAATGACTGAACCGTAAGAAGTAGTTTGTGAACTATTGAACTATATAAATGAACTGTTCATTTCAGTGAACAAATCACTTTGAACTGTTCCCATCAATGAACTGTACTGCCTATCTCTAAAATAAAAAGAGAGAATAAAGCTTAGGATTCTAAATGCGAAAGTTAGTCCGCATCGCACGTATAGGATTTTAATCTGACTAACGGAACTCTATCGGCTTTACCGATGTCCGATACGTACGATGCGGATCAGTGGATGCAGTCTCCTTAAAAATAACGTAAGGAATTCAAAAATTTGATTTGTGCGATTCGGACCAGTGTAAGCGTACCTTTACAGGTTATTTTTAGGCTATTCGGCTGTTAATTAAGTTTTTTCAAGTAATTGTAAGACTCTTTTCAGTGGTAAATTATTTTAGTGTAAAAGCAACTAATTTTTCGCGTTTTCCCAAGTATCTCATTATTGGCTAAAAATTATTAGAACGAAATCTCTGTTTTCTGATTGGCCTCGGCCTACTTTCTGATATTATATATAAAATGTTTCAATACAAGAACCCTGAAATAGGCGGCTTGATAAAGTGTGGCACTACGGACTATTATACAAAATTATACAATACGACTTCCCACCAAGAGACATAATACTCATAAAAAACTACTTAGAGGACAGGGAATTTCAGGTCGCTATTGGGGGCTCGCTCTCAGAAAGGGTGCAGGTAAAATCAGGGGTACCGCAAGGGTCGGCATTGGCTCCCTACCTATTCAATCTTTATGTTTCAGATATCCCAACACACCCTAAAATGACAGTGAGATTATTCGCGGACGATACACTAATTTACACAAGAGACCGAAATATATATTACGCGACACTAGCACTTCAACGATACCCAATAACACTTGAGACCTGGCTCACAAAATGGCAAGTGAAAGTCAACACTGCGAAGTCCGCGGCTATGGTAGTGGCAAAGAGGAGACAATTACCACCAGAGAACTTCACTATTTTTCAAGAGGATATACCTTGCCAAAACGAAGCCAAATACCTTGGAATAACCATCGATAGGAAACTCACCTGGGCGAAACATATTGACAAAACAAAGATAGCTGCGAATTCACTTTTCATACACCTTTACCCTCTCCTCAAAGGGCGTCAACTGAACCAGCAATCAAAAATAACCATTTACAGAAGTATAATCCAGCCCATCATCCTCTACGGCTGCGTAGGATGGGGCTACGCGGCCAAAATCCACATCAAGAAGTTAAAAAAACGGCGCAGAACAAGATACTAAGACTCATAACCGGAACAGACATAAGAACCAGAATAGACCAACTCCATGAAATAACCTAGAGCAAAACACTCGAAGAGATATTCAAAGAAAGAAGGGAAAAATTCTACACAAAAAGTGTAGCACACAAGAATCCATTAATACGTGCACTTGGAAACTACAATACACATGACGAAAGACCTTACAAACGCCCAAGGCTGGAATAGAGGAAGAAAAGAGGAAGAAGCAATATCACTCACACCTTAACATTCAAATCCATCCTTCATCAAGTGTATATATTGACTAATAAAACATTTAATTCCTTTTCAGATAATCATCACAATTTCACAATCAATCAATTCCATCCTTCATTAGATATATAAAATTCATCAATTCACTGTATCACCCTCATTCCATGAGGATAAGGGTTAGCGTATGCTGCCTGTAACTCACAAAGAAATACAGCCCTGTCGCAAGGCGACCTTGCTGGACGCTTCTGTCAAGGTGGATATTCTGAGTCGGGCTACAAAACAATTCAAACCGTGTACTTTGTACAAACAATTTATTGTTACCAATCATATGTATTTAAAGTTCATGCAACGAGGATAAGGGTCTTTGAAAACAACCTGTAACTCGCATATCAAATCAGCCAAAGCTTCCCCATCTTGTCAATGTAATTGTTGACAAGTGGGGCGGTGTCGGCAACAGTGGGAAACCGTAAAACCCCTGAAATAGGCTGCCTGGCTTGGCATTACTGTCAAGGTAGATGCCCTGAGTCGGGCTACAAAATCATACACCTGTAGCATTCTACAGGATCATTTCATTGGTTCCATTTCATCAGGTTATAAGTTCATTCTCGAGGTTAAGAGTCATGACAATGACTCGGTACTCAAACAACAAATCAACCCTGTCGCAGACAACCTGGCTTGGCTTAACTGTCAAGACAGATGTTCTGAGTCGGGCAACAGCCGAACTGCCCTGAAATAAGTCAGTACATCTATCCTCTCAGAATCAAGCAACTGATAAATTTGAGCGTCACGCGTTGGTCCTTTGCAAGGGGTATGTTATATATACTAGTGGTGGTGCCTAAACATCAAGTGAAGACAAACCATACCAGTGATCTCGTTTCTCTTCTTTATGGAGATAAACATACCCCTTGCAAAGGACCAATGCGCGACGCTCAAATTTACCAGTTGCTTGATTCTGAGAGAATAGATTTAATGGTTTCTTTCAGGGTTCTTGTATTGAAACATGTATCTTGTGCATTGCATTAGTTTGAATTACACATTATTTTTGTGTAACGGTTTAGCGTTAGAACGTTCATTTAGGGTTATAGTCGTGTAAGAAGTATTAATATACTTTGATTTGGGTAAGAATCTCGTACTGGAAGGCCTTGTTTTGTACCAAACTCCTAATGTATAGTAGTATTTATGTAGTGTAAGCGGCAGTTTAGAACAGTAGTAGAAATTTCCTTCTAGAAGGTGTTTAATCCTATCAAGGATTCTTCTGGTACAAGAGAAGGCCTTTAAATTGGGATTCCTTCCAAAATATTAGTAGATATTAGCTAACATCAACTTAGTTAAATAATTAAGTCACAAATTTCTAACTTAATTATACTGTTCATACCTTTTTATTAATTTATTTGTTTAATTTAATAATCACATACATGTGGATGTGTATCATATATCCATACAAATTAGTGACTGATGTCAAAAGCTCACATTTCCTTGAATATGTTTAAGAGAGAAGGAGATACCTGAAAGTTTCTTTCTCTTACAAAGGGATTGCAAACGACAGCTCGAAAATTTCAACCTCGGCAGCAGGTGTCTATCCAAATGTATTAGAGAAATAAATGGATCATACT
The DNA here is from genome assembly GCA_902151425.1 of Timema shepardi. Lineage (NCBI taxonomy): Eukaryota > Metazoa > Arthropoda > Insecta > Phasmatodea > Timematidae > Timema > Timema shepardi. The sequence goes on from CABFVX010009223.1 coordinate 7,520, forward strand.
GACACTATATAATAATAATTATTATTATTAGCACCGCGTTTTACTACCCATTCTGATAATATAAGCAAGGCCGTAGTTAAGGGTGGGATTCAGGGGTTCAACCCCCCCCCCTCCCCTAAATTTTATGAATACATTATATATGGCATTATTTATCGTCCAAACAATATCAAAATTAAGGTACAAGTACAAGTTAGGGGGCTGTGCTACCATAAAAAGCACTTCAGAGAGCTTCTAGACGTGTTTAATATCAATAATTTTTTTCTAGCCTTTGGCAGTTAGCGGGTCGTGTTGCCATAAAAAAACAAACACTTCAGATAGCTGCTAGAACTGTTTTATAATTCATAATTTTTTTATTCTCCGGCAATTGGGGGATGTAACCACCAAATCCCCCCCTGAAATTATTGGTTGACTATAAGATAGACAGGGGAGGAAGGGAGACGATGCCAATCCTACCAACAACAAATAGATAAATCATCATAACCCCGAATGGCATCTCCAAACAAAAAAACGGCAACACCAACATACCTTGTACCAATATTAACATATCTTTTCTCACATTTTTAAACCTTATTTTCAATATAATGTAGTTCGTTAGATTGTTTTTAGCAAAAACATATCAGCAGCACTTCATTTAATTCCTTGATGTTATTTCCCCCATCACTGATTATAATTTGAAAGTACTTACTTGAAGGAGATGAATTCCTCATCAAAGATATCTGGTACAGTCTCGTCAATGCTAGCGGCAACCTGCACAGTGACATCCTCCTTGCTGTGTGCCTCTCCTGACACCACTCTAGGCTGCAATGCTAGTAGAGTGGCCAGACAATTGAATGTTTCACTCTGAGCATAGCTGATGTCAGCATTGGGGTGTAGTCCGAAAATTGATGGCGTATCATTGAGGGGCATGGTGCGGATGTAAGTTAGATAGTCAGGGAGAGGTGTAGTCACAGGCAACTGAAAGAATAGATAAATTGACACAGATTAGGTTATGTGAGAAACTAATCATAGTCACTCACAAAATGTATCCAAATTTACAAACTAATCTCCATTTCTAAATTAACACTTTTTGTGATCTTGACCATACTAATTAGTGCAATGTGAATTTTAGCAGTAATTTCTGAGAACTGAGGTTAGATAGACAAAAAATGTATGTTAAATTTTCTATTATTACTATTAATAATAATAATAATAGAGAATTTAACATTATTATTATTAATAATAATAATGTTTACTCTATTAAATACCTCAATAACTATAATTTAAAAACGATCCATAGATTTAATCATCACGAACTGTTTACCGCCTGTGGCCGGGTTTGTTCAGTAGAATACCTCCATCGTCCTCTGTCCTTCCATCATTTTTCCTCATGCACTCTCTTCCACTCTCCTCCTTTCCCTTGCACACTTTCTGCTATTTGTTCCTCCCATCTCTTCCTTGGTCTCCCTTGCAGTATCTTCTACATACTTCATATTCATTAATCTTCTTGGAATCTTTTTACGTGTACATACCATCTCATCCTAACGTCCTATACTATCTCATGTAACCCCTGTATCCCAAATCTATACCTTACATCTTCATCTTTAATCCCATTTCTTCTTGTGACAGCAGTATAATAGCTGGTAGCAACTCTTTAGCTTAAGGCCGGTGACAGACTGGCGTTTTGGTGGCGTTTTTGTCACTGAGACACAAAAGCCGCGACCAGGTCACTCTAATGTATTGCATTGTTCATATGAGCGGGGTCAGACTAGTGACACGAATGCCGTGACAGATATGAAAACCTCGATTTGAGCGTTTCTTGGGCGTAGTAGCGACTGCAACGGTTGAAACGTCCTTGAAACGCTCCCCATGTTGTTGGTCGTACCCCGTCATACAAGCGTTCGTGTCTGCCTGTCACAGTCTTTTCCCAGTTCCGGAGCAGTGTGCGTGTCTACCACAGTCATGTTTGATAGTGAAATGTTTATCAACAAAGTGCATCACAGAAATGCACTGTGGAATATAAAAAAGAAGGACTATTCCAATAGGAATGTCAAGGCAAAACTATGGACTGAGATAGCTGTTCTTGTTTATCCAGACTGGGAAGAATAAGAAGAATGAAACTGTCCAAAGGAAATCCTGCAGCTTTTTATAGGGTGTACACCATATTTCCTAGCTTTATTATTCTTTTTGAGATAACGGGACACATCAAAAGCACGCAGTAGATCATCTTCACTCCGAGACATTTTCACAACTGACCAAAATCAGAAGCGTTTGATACGTCAGTATGACGCCCCCTAACGTCTACCGACTAGCTCCACATGTGACCTGGTCGTGGCGTTCATGTCGTGGCGACCAAAACGTCTCTTTATTACCGGCCTAACTCATACTTCGCAAACAAATGGCCATGTTCTCTATGGGGTTGTGTTGTACACAAGGTCACTTGGTGATTTGAAGTGGAATTGTACAGAGGATGTTAAAAGCATGATAGCCATAGGAAAGGGCACCTATGAAAGGGTGAGGGGATTGCTGATAACTGAAAGAGTCCTGTTAAGAAAAAGGTTGCAAAGTGTTTTGTGTGGAGTGTGGAGATCTGAGATGTGAACATTCAGAAAAAGGTAACAGGGATTGCTGATAACTGAAAGAGTCCCGATTGAGTTAAGAAAAAGGTTGCAAAGTGTTTTGTGTGGAGTGTGGAGATCTGAGATGTGAACATTCAGAAAAAGGAAACAAAGGTATTTGAATGGTTTTATAATATAGTTGTGGATAAGGTAAAATGGATGCACAGGGTGAGGAATTAGGTGTTGTTGAGACTATTGGTTAGGCCACACACAACACAAGGATTGCTTAGTGAAGATAATTATGGAGGAGAAGATAGAGGGGAAAAGAGGAAGATGAAGGTTTGGAATGCTAACAGATACCAATAAAGGACTGAGGAAAATGGAAGACGTCCAGTTGATACATGACTCAGGTCAGATGTACGGAAGAAGAAGGTCAACACCCGCTATTTCAATGCGCATGCTCAGATGGTTGTACACCAATAATATAATTTATATTATTTTTAATGAAGTTGTAGACAGTGCAGTTGCACCCACGCACTCCATGAAGAGTCGCCACTGAATATAACTGAATGTTTTTTCTTTGTGAGGCTTTGACAACTTGTTCCTTTGCTGCCATAAAACTGGCCATCATATTCTATCATGTACATTTAATTCTGTGAAATACTGTAATATTTACGTGAATTATTAATATCATGCTTCAAATGGTATGCTCCTTCACGTATAACATTTCTAATAACTGTAAAATAAAAAGTATCCTGCCAAGTAAACGGCTCTTACGTCATTGATCTTTATGAACTAGAATACGTGATTGTTTGTTTTCCCTGCTGACCATTTTCCTGCCATAATAGCACCCCCCACCGCAACACGGCATGTAAACTGAACCAGTAAAACACTGGATCACCATATACATAAAACACTATTAGTGTGGGAGGTACTCATAGAGCCCACCCAGCGCGTTTTATGCGGGAACGATTTCACTATAATCCCAAACTCCATGTACCTCCAATACTATTTTCACTCACTGACCGCTTTGCCAACGACACCAATATCACAACAAAATACACCGCCAGCTACATTACCTATACATTCGGCCAACCTTTAAAAAATTGCATCCAATCCTCGTCGACAGAATCTGGTCACAGCCTTCCACCACTAACTATATAAGTTTTAAATTGTATAATCATCTCTATGCATCCTACAGAATAGAAAGTAACTCTTTTCTCAATTTCAAGTGAAGTTAAGTATTTATAGAGCTCACGACCATGAATCAATATATTTATATATATTATACTTTTTACTGGGAGATTTCAAAGTTTTAATCTTTAGATTATGTATTATTTTACTCGTCACCCAGACTTTGTATCCTAGCGCCAAAGATTTTCACCACTGTACTTTAGCACTGATCATGTCATGTTGCTAACACATTTAAATTACGTTAAATATACGCTTATTACCGTACCAGGACGTTACGATGGTAACTTTATAACTAAAAACTCACCACAACATAAAATAATGTGTAGCAAAAATGCAAAACAAAATGTATACAAATCAAATACGTTATTATCAAACCACAGGGTGCCCCAAGTAAAAACGGCCTTAAACACACAGTATTTAAAATTATTTGTTCAAAATATGCTCCACCAGCCGTTATGTATAGTTCCGCTCGACGACTAATAAACGTTTGTTGAATGAAACTATCAGCTGGTGGCGCACATTTCAAACAAAGAATTTTGACATAATGTGTGTTTGGAGCAGATTTTATTTGGGACGCCCTGAACTAAACCACCTCTTTATAAACATATAATGTCAAGATTCGGGGGAAAAAAAACATTCTCCAAACCAAGTTTACATAGTTATTATGATACAATCATTTTGGTTTGTTTAGAAACAACTAGCCATGCAACACACAAATCCTATACAACTAACAAAAATAACTCTATTTTAAGAATTAGTTCACAATTATGGCTAAGGTTTTTCAGTAGACAAATTTAATTACATTTTTTTCTCGGTCACATGACACAAAGTAAATGTTCAATATTTGAGAATTATTTCCCTTATATTTGATAGTTGAATTAATATTTCAACAAACATGACATTAACTAACATAGGCCTCTATATTAGATAGGAAATATTTATTTATTTAATATAAGAAAAATACTAAAACAATTTACTCTACCAGTAATAATAAATGTAAAAAAACTCACAATGCTCTAGTTTTTGACTTTGGCCACTCACTATTTTCAATTCAAATCTATCAATTCTTACATCCCAAATACAAGGACCAACGAGTGAAAGACAACGTCTGAGCGGGAGTTGCCGACAAAGTTGGGAAACTAGGTGAGTTTGTTTCTTGTCTATATCCCCCCCAGTTTTTTTTGCTAATCCTCTAATAGTGTACCTACTTTTATTATTTGATTTGAAATTTCAAATTATTATATAAAAATGCAAAATATATTCCTAAATACTGACCCCAAACAGAACTTTTTTATTCAATTGTTTTTTGAAAAAATGAAGAGAAGAGCAGGGGATCAGACTGAAATTTATAATTACATTAAAAGGAATGGTTCGAAGATAAATAAAAAGTGCGCTATAACTGGGATAGCGTTATAAACGGGAGCGTTATCCGAAAATACAATTTAAAAAAATGTGTTTCTATTTTAAATAATAAAGTTAGGTGTCATATTGGAAAGTGAAGGTCATTTTTCAAAATTTGAAATTGATTCAGAGGGAAAAATAGAGCTAAAATGTAATGTGTAAGTGTGTTTTATTCAAAAAGTCGAGGAGAGATGGCACACAATTCAAGAAGAAATCATAAAAAATTATGATCTATTAATAAGGTGGCACTCAGTACAAATATAAGTTAATTAGGGTGTCTGTAACCATCATTAACCTTAAACTAATGCAATTTTTTTATAACATAATGAGGAAAATTCCCAAAGTAGACATTTGTGCCATCTCTCCTAACAGGGTAGGAAAAATGGCACAAAAGGGTAAGAGAGATAATACTATGAAATTTAATGCTTAAAAAATGTTGTGCAAGGAAATGCCGCACTTGTTAGTTTTTTATCTACTGAACCGTTATAATATAATAACATCAAGAATAATTGTTAAAATTGATTTTATAATTAAAATTACTTTCCAGAATAATAAAAGAAACACTTCATATCAAAACCGATGACAATTATTCAAGCAATAGCCTACTTTTATAATTTCTACTGGCTTATAAATTAGGAAACACAATTAATTTAACTAGGGGTATGCGTAGCCTTTTTAAGTGGATGTATTTGTAGCCTGCCTCTTATTTTGCAATCTACCACACAAAGCACACATTTGTTTATAGATGGAGCAGCTTTCGTGGAACCATCTCAAGCAGTTAGTGCAGCTAATCCAGTCTGATTGAGATTTTGTCTCGGATTAGAGCTCGAAATATTCAACACACTCATCTTCGTTGTAGTCTTCACTATTCTCATACTATGATAACAGCACGGGTTCATCGTGGTCTTTAGATGAAGAGGATGAGTAACATTTTAGACGATTTTTAGCTCCTTGCCAGGGTTTAGGCTTAGGGGACCTACATTTTAATTGTTAAGTGTCTTTAAGCCTACACACACTAAGCTTTTTAGGTTGACTTCTCTTCAATTTTCTCTTTTTTAATTATTTTTTCTAATTCTGTTAGCATAAGATCTTTCTTCTTACTAGTTACTTTTTCTTTCCTCTCAGCTGTTGCTGCATTCTTCTTCCTTCTAATCTCGGTGTAACTGGGGCCAGTTAAATTTGCAAAAAACTGTTTTTTCTTGTAAGTTGAAGGTTTTAGAGATTTAAGAATGGGTGATATTTCCATCAGAACTTTATTTGGAGTCAATGGGATTGATCTAGTAGGTGAAACTTCAGTGATAGTCAAGGCTTGGAGAGGTTGGTTTAAGGGGAGTGTGATACTGGATAGAGAAACAACTGCAGTGGTAGTCGAAGCTTGAAGATGTTGGTTAAAGGGGAATGTGCTACTGGATGTAGAAGCAACTGCAGTGGTGGTTGGTGTAAGTAGTGTTTGGTTTAAGGTGAGTGCGTTACTGGATAAAGCAAAAGCACTTGCAGGAGGACTACTTGGTTTTGGAAAACCAGTGTGACAGTTAACAGGGACAAAAATATGTCAGAATTATCAGGGGTTTGGTCGCAGGATAGTAGATAAGCATGTTCTGGGATAGCGTTCATGTACAAAGGATATATTCCTGTTGCTTGGAAGGCAGTGATTCCCATTTGAGAGGTGGCAAAGAGACTCCAAGTCGAATTTAACAACTCGCCATAATCATCTCTTGTAACCTTGTTTCTTATTCTCACCATTTTTGCACAAGCATCTTTGAAATACGTTTTAAAAAGTTTGAAGACCACTCGGTCCAAAGGCTACATGTAGTACGTTGTGTGGCTAGGAAGACACAAAATTACAATTTCACTGTCCTGTACAATTTGAAGTAACTGTGCAAAGTTCATGTGGATGAAATGACCATCTAAAATTAACACATTTCTTCCTCTTGGTTTACGAGGAATAAAATGACCTGTGAACCAGTCCATGAATAAATTCGTATCAATGTAGCCATTTTATTTTCTCATATTTATCTATGTGCCAAGTGGTACACCCTTTCCATACTGAGGCTTTTGATAGGTGCCTTTAAACATGTAGAAGGGGGAAAAAACTGCCCCTCAACACTGCAGCAGGCCAACACCGTAATTGTTTCACCTTTCTTGGCTGATGTTACCACATGGACATCCTTGCTGCCTTTTGCGGCAATAACCTGTCCAGGGTCATAATTTAGCTGGATCCCAATTTCATCTGAATTTCAAATGTTTCCCGGTTTATCCATTAGATTGTGTTCATCCATAATTGTTGTCAAAAGATCAAAGTGATGTTTAACTTTTTCTCTGTTAATACCTTTTGTCCTTGCTCTACTGATCCCTTCAGCTTTTCTCACAGAAAGCTCGGGGCTGCGACGCATAAAATAAGCCAACCATACGTCCCCTGCCATACTACTGTCTTTGTTGAAAATGTGTTGTATTTTTAAAGATTCTGCCAAATCATAAGCCAGTGTATGCACCTATTTTCTAGTGGGCGCAAAAACAGCCCCCTGAAGCTTTTTTTTTATGTGGCTTACGAGCTTCTTTTCTTCATCAATTACAAGCTGGGAAGATGGCACAAGATTTTGCTTAATAAAAGTATGTTTTTTTATTCTGTTTCTTAAAGTTGTCAATGGTATATTGAACTGTTTGCTTGCCTGCTGCAAAGAATGTTTTCCTATTGACACGGCCTCTGCAGCTCCTCCCAGGTCCTCTTCTGACAAGGAAGCGTGAGTGGTTTTCCTCTTATATGTGTTAGTCATATTTGTAAGATCTTAATACAAGCACAACATCCTCAGGTTATTACAGAACCGTCAATGTATTTACATTTCACTGGCTCCATTTTAGGGATCCATGTAGCCTATCACCGTTCGGCTGTTGCCCGACTCAGAATATCCACCTTGAAAGTTACGCCAAGCTAGGTCATCTGCGAAAGGGCTGATTATGCTTTGTGAGTTACAGGCAGCAGTCGCTAGCCCTTATCCTCATGATAGTGAGGGTGAAACCGTTGAATGATGCTGCAATAAAATACAATGTTATAAATTAGTACCCTGTGAGTGAAAATAGTGGTGATTGTGAATGATCTCACTGTGGTACAGAGGTTTGGAAGGATATTATTTTCTTAGGATGAGGAAGGTTGCTTTAGTAGGAATGATCGATTGTGAGTGATGGCGTAACGTGAGTCCGGGAATGATTTGGTAGGCTTAGCTGTTTTAGGAGTTGGTTTGAAGCAGATGGTTACATTTCCATTCCCCATCAGGGGCCGACCACGGCGCCAGGATTATCCTCTGGCTCGTAGAGAACCTAGTCGGTTGTCCCTGTGGAGTCCGGCGGGGGCAAAGGTAATAAGAGTTGCTTGTTGGGGTAGAATTTTATTTTCTTGGGATTTGAAGTGAGGTGGATACATTTCCATTCACCATCTGGAGCCGCACCCGGCGCCAGGATTATCCTCTGGCTAGTAGACAACCTAGGCGGTTATCCCAGTGGCGTCCAGCCGTGACTAGGGTAGTAATGATATGAAATGAGCGATTTTGTGAAGATCAGGTCTAAGTTGGGGTGGAGGTGTCAAACTGGCTTAGTTAATTGTCAGTTATATTAATTCTATGCTACACTATTCATATATCTAGTTTTTTTGTTTTGTTTAATTCCGGTTCTTATCTACTAGTTTATTATTATTTTTTATATATTTTTTAATTAACATTTATGTAAATTAGATGCTTAACTACGCCAGACTGGGTCGTTTGTTGTGTCGTGGTTCAGTCGGGTCGTACTGTCCAAGTCCTCTAACAAGTTCGTTCTCGTGTGTTTCAGTCTGATCGTATTGTTTCTTATTTATGTCCTGGTATATTTCTTGTAGTTGGCGGCAGTTTGTCATCGTGTGTATGTCGGCATTACTAGTGTATCTGTCTACCCCTGTGAGTATTCTTAGTATTTTGTTTTGTACTATCTGCAGTTTGCGGGTGTGTATTTTGAAGGCATAACTCCATACTACACAATTATAAAGAATGATGGGTTGAATTATCTGCTTGTATAGTAGTACTTTAGTGGGAATTGAGAGATGCCCTCCTCTAAACAGGGAGTACAGTTGTATGAATCTACCCATTGCTTTTTTATTGGTCTTATCCATGTGACTCCTCCAGTTGAGTTTCCTATCTATTGTGATCCCAAGGTACTTGACTTCGTCTTGGAGTGGGATCTCTGTGTCAAATAGGGTGAGTGGGGCGGGTAGAGGTTTCCTACCTTTAGCTAAGATTACGGCTGATGATTTGGTGGGATTTACTTTAATTCTCCAGTTGGAGAACCAGTCCTGGAGGATGAGGAGGTATCTTAGCATTGCAATTGATGCGTAATTTATGTTTCTATAAGCTACATAGAGCATGGTGTCGTCAGCGAAGAGTATAACCTGAACTTAATCGTGAGTGGGTATGTCTGCTACGTAAATGTTATACAAGTGCACTGCTAGTGATGATCCCTGTGGTACCCCTGCTTTAATAGTGTGTGTCTGCGATCTTTTGCCGTTAATAACCACCTGGAACGTACTCCGTCTGAGGAAGCTGGCTATCAAGAAGATTAACCATTTGGGGTAGTTGAATTTAGTTAGTTTCTGAATAAGTCCAAGATGCCAAACCTTGTCAAAAGCTTTCTCGACGTCTAGGAAGATCGCTAATGTATATTTCTTTTCTTTAAATGCGTCAGTTACGTCTTCTACTAGGTTTAATGCGGGATGGGTGATGGAATGGAGGCGTCTAAATCCAATCTGAAGGTTTGGAATAACTCCCAGTCTATTGTTTAGTGCTTTTAATCTTTTGAGAATTAGTCTCTCGTATACTTTGCTCAGGGTCGCTAGTAATCAGTAGGGAAGTAGCAGAGCGTCAGTAGTGCGTTTAGTAGTGTCAGTAGCGCTATTATCGCTCTCCCTGGCATTTGTTTTAGTATTTCGTAGGTCAGGTGGTCGTATGCTGGCGCCTTTCTCCTTGGTAGTTATTTTATGGTTGTGTTGAGCTCGTCCAGAGTGATTACCTCTGCGCTGGTGTCATTCGGTCCTTCCAGATAGCCCCTGACTGTTCTAGTCGTATCTCTGGTAAAGTCGTAGTCTTGTGGTTCGTCGTTTGGTTTGAACTTTTTTTTCTAGAACCTCGGCTATGGCTTCGGCCATCTCTCTGCTTTCGTAGACCATGCCGTTTTCCCCGTGGATAGCTGGTACAGTCGTATTTCTAGTGGTTCCCCTGAGTTGTCGTGTTACTTTCCACAACTTGTCCCTGTCTAGTGCAACCTCGGTGACGTAAGTGTCCCATCTGTCCTTTCTGATGTCTTTGACTCTCCTCCTGACCATCGCTCTGAGTCGGTTGTAGATCGTTCTGTGGTGTGGGGTTCTGTAGGTCTGCCAGTCTCTCCTCGCTTCCCTTTTTCGGGATATGAGGAAGTCCAAGTCTGGGTGTTGTTGTCGGAGGTCGTGTTGTATGGGGGTCCTAGTGGTGTTAAGTCTGTAGGCTTCCTGAAACTGTGGTCGTGAATAGTCGTAGTGAAGCGTCCGCCTGTTCTATTGTATCTATATTTTTCACTTCAGGTATGTTATCCTTTAGAGTCCTCCTAAACTCTTCCCAGTCACAAGTTTCTGTTGTTTGTCTGAGTCCCCTTATCATTAAGTTGGTGTCAGTTTTAACTTCACACAATATAGGATTGTGGTCAGAATCTAGTTCCTTTAGTACCGTCAATATCCTCCGTGGTTACACCCATGTTGGTCAACGCCACGTCAATGATATCTGGTCTTTGTAGATAGTTCGAGGGATAGAATGTGGGCTTGTCTGGGGCAACAACTAAGTAGTCGTGTGCGTCTGCATGGTAGGCTAATATTCGTCCGTTCCCGGTGGTTAGTCAGCTGTTCCAAATGGTGTTTTTTGAATTAAGATCTCCCGCCAAAAACAGTTTGTTGTAGTCTGTGATCTCGTCTAAGTTTTGTGGTAGTAGCGTCTTAGTCGGGGGTTGTATATGGCCGCGAACCGAACACTCCCACCGCTAGTATTTGCATTTATTCCGGTAGCTTCAATATTTTGTAGATTTTGAAATTGATGAGGGTAGTGGGGTAGGTGATTTTTTTATTAAGATGGCCGTGCCCCCTCCCCTGTCTTGGGGCCTATCGTTTCTATATATATATATATTGTAGCCAAAAAGGGAGATTTTTTTCTGGCTTTAAATGAGTCTAGTTTATTATGGCAATATCTATTGAGTAAGTTTTAAATATATCTTCCAGTTCCTTAGCTTGCGTAGGTATCCCATTTGCGTTCCATATGAAAACCCGAAGTATGTCTTTAGTCACCGTCCCGTTTGCGTTAGTCATAGTCGGTCGAGAAGTATTCAGTCACTCCCTCCAGCAATATCATCAACTTTTCTGTCTTGTCGGTCGCCTCTCTGAGTCTGGTGAGGTATGGTTTGAAGTGTGCGAGTATCTTGAAAATGTTTAGGTCCTTATGAAATCTTTAATGTATGAGAGTGGGGAAGTGATGTTTTCTTGTTGGGGGCGTCTGTTGCGTCCCACCATGACATCGGTATAGGAGTGGTACATTGTTGTTGCCTCTGCTGTTTGCTTAGCTGCTGGGCCGGGGTTTGGTTGGTTGGTCAGAGGGACGCTTTGACGGGTGCGAGGGATAGGAGGGTAGTTACTTGTCGTAGGTGGGGGCGCCGTCTTTGTGGGTCGAGTCTGTTGTGTGTTTAGTCTGTTAGTCCTGGCCTCCAACAGTTGCACGTAAACCGGGCACTTGCTGTAGTTAGCCGTGTGTGGGCCCTTGCAATTGATGCA
>CABFVX010009224.1:7175-19456 GCA_902151425.1 Timema shepardi
CAGAAGACTAAACAGAGGTTGTCTTAGATCAGAAGACTAAACAGAGGTTGTCTTAGATCAGAAGACTAAACAGAGGTTGTCTTAGATCAGAAGACTAAACAGAGGTTGTCTTAGATCAGAAGACTAAACAGAGGTTGTCTTAGATCAGAAGACTAAACAGAGGTTGTCTCTCTCAGGACTGACGGTCACTCTCTCTAGAGAGGGTGTCCCCGTTCGAGCATTCGAGAATAGATTGTTTGGGAAGTTTCGAGACCTTCATAGAGAGACCACCCAAAAACCCACTTTCACCAATGATGATAAATTGACAGAGGTTTAGTTTACTTCTATAAATGACTTGAGCAGTCACCTGCGTTTAGTTAACTTCCGCGCCTTTTAAAGAACATGTCTTTGCATATGTTAAATGGTTGTGACTTGCCATCTGTAAACCTTTCAAAATAGTAAAAAGAAGAACGTTTCTATTGGACTATGTAGATAATATCCCTGTGTTTGTTAGGGGCCTGGTGTTGTATCTGCTATCGTCCCTCCTTGAATATCTACATCAACGTATAAACCACCATCTTGTCTGTGTTCGCTAGACACTATAAATTGAACATGGGCAAGATTTCTGTTATTTGGTAGGCCTGCAAACCGACAGAATAAAGACTGTAACTTGCTGAAAGAAATTTAAAAAATACCTTTTAACAGCAACTTTACCGTTTTTTGCAGAATAGGATTGTAATCGAAACTTTTCAGTTAATATTTATACAGTTGTGTTTTTTAGTCTAAAGGCTGATCCGGATAAACCGCAATTTGAAATAATCAAGTTTCTAGTACGGTATACAAGAATAAATTTACAATATCCTAAATATCCCAAGGATTACATAAAATTTAATCAATTAATTTATACTATATATTTTAAGTAAAATAACCTTTAATCTCAAACTATGTCACTAAACTGTATAAAATTAAAGTGGTTCTGAATTAGATACTTTAAATTTTATAGGGCTTGCTCAAAATCTGACTATCAATAATCAATGAAAACAAAGGCCACGGACATCCATTAATAATGGTTTTCATGTAATGATTTTCTCTCAAGGTCATAAGACATCGTTCGGGCCAAAATGCCACCAACACTCGCTTCCAAGACGTCTCTCTAAATACAAACAATGAATGTTGTCACACGTCCCCTCAACCACGACATGTGAATCTGACGGCCAAAACACGTGTACAACGGTTGAAAGGAGATCATTGATGGCGAGCTACGCCGGGTGGACAAGTGCCAAGTGCCGCGTTGATACCCTCCCATTCATGAGGAGATGAAGGTCACCCTGTATACGATGGCATCCTTTCTCTATGTCCGGGAGAAGGAACAAGTCGCTAAATAAGTTCAGTGGAGTAGTCCACAGCGACGCCCGAGGGCGCGGTTGGAGCCATACACGTACCGCCACTGCGAGATGGGCTTCGACATCCGACCTCTCACAACCCACATAGTTAGATAGTTAGACACTTGCATGTTTATATGGTGGTCTGGTTCGTCACAGACCTGTTGAAGTGGGGCCACGAGCCACTGAGCTAACAGAGGTTCCACTCTGATATCTGCTATCTCTGAGTGGACCACAGCTACAAGGGTTCAACTCAGGAGGGTGCCTGTCAACATGCAGTCTTGCTAGCTGATTATTAAATACTCGTACCAATCTCGTCTAGTCTGGTTTGCCGGTGATACGCTCTCTGGTTCAAATCTCTTTGGGGTTTAATCACGGGTTTTCCCCTTAAATAGTGTCCCTCTCTTTCTCTCCACAAAAATGCAGATACATTTGTTTCGATTTATACCTTCCATATCCTCCCTCTATTAGTTTATCCGTCCGGCTACCCGGCTCGATATAGCACACAATCTTACACGCTTTATTTATCATCAGTAGCGGATTTAGGCTTAGGCCCGTGAGGCCCGGGCCTAGGGCGGCAAATTTTGAGGGGCGCCAAAATTTTTAAGATGACAAAAATTAAAAATCGATTGGGTTCTGGAGAAAGATCATTTTCCACTCTGAAAAGAGTGAAAAGTTATTTGCGTGCAAGTATGAAACAAGACAGACTAAATGCACTTGAATTACTAACCATTGAAGCACAATTGGTTCAAGAAATTAAGTATGAGGAGGTCATTGATATTTTCGCACGNTATATATATATTGTTAAAAAAAAGGGTGCCATATCGTCTCGGGCCTAGGGCGTCCTCAAACCTAAATCCGCTACTGTTTATCATAGAGTATTTTATAGTTTGGAACAACATTTCCCAAAATTCGCTATCAGTAAACTATCCTCAATATTAAAGCTAGAATGAATTAAAATCCCGATTTCCGTTCTAGGCATGACCGTGTGTAGCTTATAGATAACAGGGTTGAAGGAAATCCATGGAACAGTTTCGTCCGAAGCCCCGGGTACAGACAGACGGACAAAGATGGTAACACCCAATGTGTTGAGTTCACTGGAACACAGAAGGTCAAGATTCATCATAATTTTAAAACAATAAAACTTCACGGTTAAAATAGTTTCTCTATGTATGAGAAAGTTAAAAGTAATTTAACGTTTCCATTCAAAGTCCATGGTGGATTTAAGTCCCCGAGATGGCCCTAAAATCTAAATATCAATCTCACTAATCTAAACACGACTGCCTGAATATGTAATATAGTAATCTAGGCCAATTCCATTATTTCAATAGCTATCCTAAGTTGTAATCACAAATAGCAAGGGAAGATGGTCTAAGGTTGAACAGAATATCTATCCAATGGGTTTGTAGGTCACTTGTAGCTCACTTCCTGTGGTAGCGCCACTATCAGTGTCATGGCCAGTCTATTATATTCAAGGTCATTGAGAGCAATAACGGGAAAATGGTTAACTTGTTACACGTTCTGTCACTCTCTCTTAGTTTTATTGTAAGGAGACAGTTTTTGGTCAGTGTTGACTTTTACACTTTTATATTCTGTTTGTTTATGTAGGCCTAACTAATTCAGTGGTGGAGCGACATCTTTCTTTTTTGGTAGGGCCAGGTCAAAGCTTACCCCTAATTATTTTTTCTCACCACGTGTAAAGATATTAAATTAAATTAAGTTTTACTAATTTTTAAAATTCACTAGAATTACAAAATCACCAATTCTTGATTTTCATTGTAGCTTCTTAATGCCAATTCGTGAGTACCACAGTATTTTAAGCATTCTACTAATCTGCCTATTTTTTGACACCTGTTCATTGTGTTCTTGGATTGAAATATTGACCGCGGAATCCATCTGTGGCGCAAATATTTACTGTTACAAATGTTTTAAACTTACACATATTTTCCAAATGAATTGCACATTACTCATGTTTTTTTAAATTCTTTCAATTAAAAGTTCAAGATCCTTAAAGCCTACCATTGTCGCAGAAAGCTTGCCCCCAAATAACAAACAATAAAAACAAAATAAGCCCTGTGTTTCTTCACTCACAATTAACCACAATTGATTACCAAACCGAGCATTAGATAAAGTTACTTTGTTCTTGCCACCCCCCTACATAAATGTAGAGTCATTAGGTTGATGTGGTCCTAACTGTTTAATTTAAAAAAAATGAAGTTTTAATGAAGAAACCGGAGTTTTTAATCAAGAATATACTTTATTAATTTTAATTAATCACTTTCACTCGTCACCTTACTTCTTAGGTCTTAACATATACTAAAACACAGACACATTAACGAAACAACCAAATATAACCCACCTTTATCCTAGAGCGGGCCCGCTTGGACTGACCCCTTCACTATGTACAGCTCGCAATGGAATGGTAGGGCAGGTGGCATTGACCTTGAGAAACATCTCGCACTGAGCGTGAATTCTCCGAGAGGGCCTGTTACAACTGGCCCCGCCTCAGCTTCTATATTCAGTAACTCTAGCGCTGTTACACTCCTCGCATGACGCATATTCATTGCGTGTAGAGATAATGGTGCTCCACTTCATATTAACGGGGTTTTCAAAATTTCTATATGATACAAAAACTATCTTCAAAAATGTTTGTAAAAATATTGGTGGGGTTCAGCGAGCTTTGTGTTGAGTCTTCCTCCCATTCAAGATCACCTGATGTGAATAGTGCTTCTAGACCGTGGATAAATCATTGTATTTCGACCAGACCTATTAAGGTGGCCACATGGTCAAAGGCGTCACTTTCGTGTTAAACTAGATTACCGATGACAGGGAGATCAGAGTTCGAATCCTGGTCGGATGTACTGAGTTTTTTCAAAATAGTTTGCCACTCTCCCTCCACGCAAATTTGGATACACTTCTTCTAAACATAACCTTCCTCATTTCTAAAACCACTGGCGTAATTAGTACATAAGCGTATAACCCTAACAGGTGCTTATATATATATATACCAGAGTCGTCCCAAAGGGGGGGGGGGTGTTCACCTCCCTCAGAAATTTAATGAACAAAATACATATGGCTTTATTTATGGTTCAAACAATATCAAAATTAAGATACAAATACAAATTAGGAGGCTGTGTTACCATAAAAGGCACTTCAGAGAGCTTCTATAGTTGTTTAATATACGAGTACATAATTTTTTCTAGCCTCCAGAAATTGGGTGATGTACCCAGAACCCCCCGCCCCCCTGAAATTATTAGCTGGCTACGGCCTTGCTGAGGGGGGTTTATCCTAAATAGTTCACACCTTTCCCAAGACGCAAACGCAGGTACATTGCCTCTAAAGTCTACCTCCATCTCCCCGACTCAATGTTGCGTACATGAACAAGTACTTATTATTCTAAAGGACTTGTTACGTAGTTAAACAGTGTGAGATATTTGCTATTTGCTATTTGCTATTTGTACACCAACAGCCAAAAGAGCCAGTTGAAGGCCTTGCTCTTGGAAATGGACACAACTCTACAAAACATATTGAGGACGTCACTAGTCTTTCTGGATACAAGCATTATTTTCACTATTGGGCTAGGGAGGAGGTTGATCTTAAAGAAGTGTACCCGCATCTGCATAGAGGGAAATTGCGAAAGCAATAAGTAGAAAGCCATCCCCGACCTCACCCATCACCAAAAAACCAGAACAGACGAGATTGGCGCCCTAGCCCACGTGGCCACCGATGTAGTCCTTTATGTCTATTCTAGGATTGTAGACTATTACCAGCCTAGTACTAATACTACGAACCTGCTAGTCTATTACTGATGGTGGACCATGTGTTAGTCTATTACTGATGGTGGACCATGTGTTAGTCTATTACTGATGGTGGACCATAGTGCTAGTCTATTACTGATGGTGGACCATGTGCTAGTCTATTACTGATGGTGGGCCATGTGTTAGTCTATTACTGATGGTGGACCATGTGCTAGGGAGAGAGTATTGTAACGAAGTGGTCATATTTCACAAGTGCTTGCGATAGAGGTTGTGGGAATATTAAACAGAATAAAATATAAGCTCACGTTATAGAGACGTTGTAAACAAAACGAAAATAAATATTTATAATTGATTATCCCAGCGTGGGAGGAGATTTCTTAACTCATCTGGATATATTTAGTTTTATGTTATGAAAATATTCATTAATTTGAGATATGTTAAAGTTGGGAACTTTTGATTAAAATTATTTTAAAATGAAAATACTATTTAATTACAGTGATGATATCAACAGTTGTTGAATATCTGTCATGAACATGGCGGCATTAGATGATAAACTTTTTAAATGGCGATAAAAGTTGTCATTATATTCCAGGACACCCTCGACAGGTATTCAACAACTGTTGATATCATCACGTGAAGAAAATGATATATTTGTACTGAATAAATATATTATTTATTTTACCATAAAAAGTTTCGATAAAAATTAACTTAAAAAACACTCCCCTTTCCTAGCATACCTTGCGCTCCCGTATTTTTATTGAGATAGTCTATTTAATAAGAACTAAAGATAAATATAATTAGGACTGAGTGATCACAATTTATGTGAAGTAACTTCTTTACGCGCACTTCCGTTGCCTGTCAACACAATCATTTACTTAGTGAGCCACCGAAACTAGTTTCAAATAGTTCTCTCATTCTCGGAGAGAGTGCAGCACCAATGTCTTAACGTTAGTCTGTGAATATGGGAACGTTAACGTGGTTCAAGTTGCACACAAATCACAAAGTTGTTAAAATGTCACTTGGTTTCATCAACAATTTATTTTATAAAGGGTATTGTGTCTTTAGAAATGACTACTGAAAGAAAAGTTTCCAATGAATACATCATTTGTAACTGTTTACTTTCATAAAATATAATGTACTAATTACGCTAACGGTTTTAGGAATTAGGAAGATTACATTTATAAGAAGTATACCCGTACTTGCGTGGAGGAATAGTGTACAACCATTTAGGTAAACCCCTCGTTCTGCGGCGGGTAGGGCTAGGGGCGTCATGTTGTAGCTGGCCCGGTCAGTCCGCTGGAATACGGCCACAAGATCAGACTTGTTCTGCTCTGTGTGATGTCCGTCCTACTCTATTCCGCTCCCGTATTCTCCTATTTACCTAGATACAGATACAATCATTTCCGTGCTGTATACCACCGGTTCCTTCGCTTGATCCTCGGGGCCCCGGCCCGCGTTCTCCTGACCGTGTCAGGCCTCCCGTCCTTGGACAGCCGTATCCGCGGAGAGGTTCTTCAGTTGGGCGCAGGCCGGCTCCAACATGATCGTCAGGGGCATCGGCGATTACGAGCTCCTGGCCATCCCTACCGCCGAATAAGGGACGGCGTAGTGAACCCCTTTGTCGATGTCGGCAGGTGACTTCGGAGTCGAATCTGGGGAGTCGTGACCCCCCTCCTAGTCGTGTGAGACTGGGGGGCAGACAGCGGGCGATGCCGGCCTCAAGGCCGAGATCTATGTGAAGTGCACGGATCGCCCAGTGTTGCGATGAAGGGCACCGTAGTAAAGGACCGACCAGGTTATATGTGCTGTGTGGGGGGTATTGACCCCCCATCATATGTGATTTGTGCCCTATTTTGGGGATGTCTAAGACAGAGGAACTTTTATTCTTATCGTTTCAATTTTCTTTGGAGATCCCCTAGGGGTTGGTGAAAGTAATCGTTCTTGTCTTGTTTTTTTTTTGTTGATGTTAATATCACGGGACTGAGGTTTAACAAGAACAAGATAAGACGCGACTGACACCCTAGCCCGCATGCCTACCGGTACGGTTTGAACAAACAATATTACAGAGAGAACAAAATCTCACTGCAGAGCTGAGAACCAGGGGTCGGATGTTCATTTCCCGGAAACATCATTTTAATTGCTCCTTACATTGATTAAAGCTGTTTCAAGTCCTGGAGGGATATTTTAACATTATGATACACTTTATTGTGCATTGGAACGTTCCAAAAACACATATTTACACTAGTCCCTCATTATTATTATTATTATTATTATATTTTATATTTATAAACCTATCAACGATAACATAGCTCGCTCCCTTTATATTAATGATCTATGTGTTCTCCTGACAACAAACTCTACTTTCACTATCATGTTCACCATAATATATTCTCACTCACCCGTTTAGATGGCCACATGGTCTAAGGCGTCACCTCGTGTTAGACCAGACTCCCGATGACAAGGAGATTGGTAATCCCGGGTAGGGTGCACTAAGGTTTTTTTCCCAAAATGGTTTTCCACTCTCCTTCCACACAAATGCAGGTACAGTTCATCTAAATTCAACCTTACTCATTCCTAAAACCATAAGTGTAATTAGTATATTTAAGCATACATCCCAAACGGGTATTTAGCCGCGGTGCTAAAATAAATATCAATATTTATAGTAAATTTTCCCTTGGTCTTGAAGGACAGACGTCAAACTCATTTAGTAGGAACTTAGTAGGAAACGTTGGCGATAGCCGCATTTTTAGAACTAAGTAGAATAGACTTATTGAAATATTATTTTAAATACATACTCTAGTACTGTCTAATACCTTTTATCAGGTCCACATACGTACATCTATATAGTATACTTAGAATTAAAAACATTTCGAAACAAGCCTTGCATAACATATTATATTCATTAATAATTTAACACGAACAATTGAAAATAAACCTAATCAAATCATCATTTGTTAATTGTTACGTACAGTATTATAGGTGTAGCCTTGGTGTCGTTTTCCAGATAGCAAACCAATACAATTTGGGATATTGTCTTGAGCTGGCATAATTTTCAACATTGAAGATTAGATGCTGATCAGTTTATCTTGACCTTTCTACATACAGTTTTGTTATTTTCCATTAAATAAAACAGAAGCTCACATAAATATGTGCTCTAGAACACGCGTGGTAGGTACCAGACGTGGCCATGTTTATCATATACTGGTTTAACTAAAGGTAAGCAAAACACAATTCTCCTCAAAGATGCTGATCGAACGACTGACGGTGATTTTGTCTAAAGTAGCAGGGACTGAGATACCAATCAGTAGGTTTTAATAACAGCTGCAGGGTTGGAGACCTTTGCTCTCATATTTTTATAAACAATATTTACTAGAGCCGCTAATATTGACTGTAACTATTTTTTGTTATAATGATCGATATACATTCTAATAATTGACTTTCACTACTTCTTTTTATTAATGTAGTTATTATATTTCTATTATCTTTGAGTAACTACTTATTTGTATGTATCATTCATTACTTACCTAAAATTGTTTATTTTATTTGTAATTTTTTTAAGGTACTTGTGTACTTTCCAGTACTGGCCTCTTATAGGTCTTATGACTGTTGGCCCCCAATATTATAATAATTATAATAATAATAGTGATAAGAATAATGGAAGTTATTATTTTTATCACTATTGCTATTATTATTACTGGTGTTAACTTGGCTACAGATAATTTGACCAAGCCAGTCCGAAGGAAAATCCAAGCTCATATTCCTCAAATGAATATTTAAAACTCCTCCAAACTCCCTAATTGTTTACCTTGCCCAATATTTAGTCCTTAGTCATCCATGTTGATATTAGATTGCTGCAGCTGCCCATGACGGGTAGACGATGTGGCCACTGAAGCGGGTGCCATTTTAAAATCAATTGCAGATCGTATAGATATTAAAAACGATATAAATGGTATTTCGTAATGGTCTACTGAAAATGTAATTTCCATCATTGAATCAAAGAGCATCGAAATTTATATTTTCCTATGAAAATTAATGTTGTATTTGACACTAACAACTTGTCCAATGTAGGATAGCTTGTGTTCTCCTGACAACAAACTCTACTTACACTTCCATATCCACCATCTAACATCTCACTCATTGAAATTACTAGAAATAATTAAATGTATCACCTCCTGGTTCAATGAGGTTGATTCTATTATAACACTGTATCACACCCTGGTTACATTTAAGATAGAATTTGATATGGTTGCTTGGAATTTCATTACCTTCACTAACCGGATTTATTATGATAAAGACAGAATATTAAACCTTTTAGGGCTTCAAACTATCTTTTCACGTTGACTTTATTGTGATGCCCTTTTTATTATTAATAATTTCCCTATCAACATTTGTTGTAGATTTTTCCTTGACCATGTAGGTATACATGGTCTATCTCGAACCTCTCAGAGTAAAAAGATTGTTTTCTCTCAGCCCTGTTGACCATCGTATACATAGCGAGAATTATTAGGCATGAGGTATATCTGTGATTGGCCAGCAGTAGGCATGAGGTCTATTTGTGATTGGCCAGCAGTAGACATGAGGTCTATCTCTGATTGGCCAGCAGTAGGCATGAGGTCTATGTGTGATTGGCCAGCAGTAGACATGAGGTCTATATGTGATTGGCCAGCAGTAGACATGAGGTCTATCTTTGATTCGCCAGCAGTAGGCATGAGGTCTATCTGTGATTGGCCAGCAGTAGACATGAGGTCTATCTGTGATTCGCCAGCAGTAGACATGAGGTATATCTGTGATTGGCCAGCAGTAGACATGAGGTCTATATGTGATTGGCCAGCAGTAGACATGTCCCTCTAGTGAGGTCTGGCCCTAATTGTTTGTTCAATAAGGACATTGTTGGCTAGTTTCAACACCTACTAGATACGTTATTTGTCTGTGTGATCTAACTGAACCTACTAGTGATGATACAGGTCCCCTCCAGGTTGCCCCTGAGTGAACACGTGACTCGTGACTCGTGATGGTGCTAAATGACCAGCACAGAAGGACACTTTTCACTTTCACCGGGATTGAGACACGAAATACCTACTTTCTCCCGGACATTGTGCAACTCTCGACACATCCGGTCGATGGATAACACAACAGACAGTCGTCAGCCCTATAGGGGCATCGCTGATAGACACAACATGGTATGAGAGTTGGTAGCACGGCTAATGAACCCGACTGGAGCTGGATCAGTGTAGCGAGAATGTTTACAGACATTCTTCCTCTCTGCCCCATGACGGAGCAACACGCACAGTAAACTGAGCGCTACACACAATGCGACATTAACTTCAATTGAGTACTATACACACAATGCGACATTAACTTCAATTGAGTACTATACACACAATGCGACATTAACTTCAACAGTGAGCCAGGAAAGACACCAGAGCAAGGGCGAGTGTGCAGAAAGTGTTGCGACAATCGCTGGCCAGTGAACACCAACCAAACGGGCCTTGTGCTGTTTCTAGGGCGGTAAATGATGTTAGGCCCTCAAACGTCACCCAACTCTCTCTCTCTCTCTCTCTAGTGGTACCTCGATCGTCACGTGATGTGAAGGAAAGGAAGGTAAGAGTGAATAGGAATCATATTCCTCAGATTGGGTTAAAAGAATGAAAAATAAAATAAAAACATGAGAAAACTGCATCTGTAAAACAATTTAATTGGTGTTAGTTAGTTACCTTCTAATTGGTAAAATATGCAGAATTCACTTTGCTCTAGAAGTGTGAGGGATGTGATTCTACTTACTCTCTCCATGCGAGTGCCGGTTTCATATCTCTATCAGCGTGCTAGCACAGTCTGTGGCTCACTTCTGGTTTCTGAGAAGGTTGTTCTAGGTTAAGTCGGTTTTACTTACGTGTACTTTAGGGGGTTATTCTATGAGCTTGACGTCACTTCATGTGGACCATAGCGCATAATGGAACTGTAACATTACCGATGATCGGCCGGGTAGCGTTCCAAACCTAACCGAGATAAGACATTGACTGATCTTGACGGAAGGGAGGAGTGAGACCCGCCATGTTTGATGCAGCCGTGTGATAATATATTATGCGTGTAAACATGACGAACCAATTGATGGAGGGAGCATGGTCTAGTTTGGAGTGTCATACACACCAGATGAAAGATGGGGTATATGTTTGTTGGAAAGCCGGCCATGTGCAGGTGGAGGAAGAATACATACAGGCTGGAAAGTAGGTCACTGGGCTTGGAGCGGAAGTGGGGGACACACACACTGAGCCAGTTTCTAACCAGCACTGGAACGATCAGCGTCTCTGTCTCTGTCCGTCTGTCTTAGTTCATTGTTACTCCATTCATCTCATCAGATCTGTGAGTAGGACAAACCATCTTATCATTCAATTGTTGTAATTATACCTTGTTCATCCACCTTGACCGGATATTGGTAGACGAGGAAGAAACAAACTAAAAACGATATCATCAACCAGACTTGAATCACATTGACGAGTTCTGCCATATTCGCGACGGTAGTGTTGACTTACTCGCTATTCGGAGGTTTGGGGCTTAAATCGCGGTTAATGGGATTGAATGGAGATTTTATCAGTCAAGACAAGTTTGGAATCGTCTATAAATAGGAGGTTTCCTTTGCTAATAGCCCAGACGTTCAAACGGACCCATCCACAATACGCGATCTAATACCAGTGGTTGAGGGAACTATATCACCCTCTGCCAGTGGTTGAAGGAACTATATCACCCTCTGCCAGTGGTTGAAGGAACTATATCACCCTCTGCCAGTGGTTGAAGGAACGATATCACACTCTGCCAGTGGTTGAAGGAACTATATCACCCTCTGCCAGTGGTTGAAGGAACGATATCACACTCTGCCAGTGGTTGAAGGAACTATATCACCCTCTGCCAGTGGTTGAAGGAACGATATCACACTCTGCCAGTGGTTGAGGGAACTATATCACACTCTGCCAGTGGTTGAAGGAACTATATCACACTCTGCCAGTGGTTGAAGGAACTATATCACCCTCTGCCAGTGGTTGAAGGAACTATATCACCCTCTGCCAGTGGTTGAAGGAACTATATCACACTCTGCCAGTGGTTGAAGGAACTATATCACCCTCTGCCAGTGGTTGAAGGAACGATATCACACTCTGCCAGTGGTTGA
>CABFVX010009225.1:0-19449 GCA_902151425.1 Timema shepardi
TCCCAGAATCGACACTACCCTCGCTCCACCCTCACCCCTCCCCATCCCACCATCACATACAACCCTAGGGAAAAACAGACCCCCCCTGATTATGTAAATGTGTCACAGAACCGACACTTCTTACTTACTAATTTGTGTTAAAGTTTCATATAAAGACTCAAGTTGAAGAACATATAAAGATTCAAGTAAAGAAGAGCGTAGTTTTTTTTAGCACCACGTCATACTGCCGGTTCGAGTTATACGCGTATGTACTAATTACGCTAATAGTTCTAGGGATTAAAGAAAATGTACCTGCAATTGCATGAAGGGAAAATGGAAAACCATTTTGGCAAAACCTCCCCTACACCCGACCGATATTCGTACCTCAATATCCACGTCATCGGCAGTCTAGTATACTGCGAGAATTCATAGTTTATTATTCATTCTAATGTTAAACTTGGTAAATATGATATTATGTTATGGTTTTGTGGGAACCTTTTTGATAGGATATCGTAAATAAATATAGATATGATACAAGTCAATTTGAACTTGAGACGTTAACAATGTTGGTATTTAGTATTGTTATTTGGGAATATTGGCGATGTGTTAACAACGCTAGCGAATGTTAGGGATTATTCTCAGTCAATATGGACTTTGTAATTATTTGGTATTTGTATATTGTCTGGCTACGTTTACAGAGGAGCAGATATAGAGTTTTCGTGAAGGGATGGGGGCACTCTCACGGGACCGGGCGGGGAGGTTCTCCCTCAGGAAATTCTGATGGAAAAATACTTCAAAATTTGTGGGTGATTTAAAAATTAATTAGAAAATTTTGAGAAAAGAACGCACATAAGTTCACCGTCAATTTATGACTTTTGTTACTTTTTATCAGTGAAATTGCGTGTTAAAAATGTAAATCAATGATTGAAACGCGAAACAACTGGTTAGTAAAATATTACGTGACGTTACAACAAGTAGTGACTATAACATAGATTTATTTAGTTTAATTTATTAATTATTAGCTGACTAAAAATTTATTGAGAGGGCGCGCCCCCTCTGGATTCGCCCCTGTGTTTATATTATTTTAACCAAACGAGCTATAGTTGATTATTATCATATTTATAGAGGTGGAATTAATAACATTGTAATTGCATTAGTTAGCAAGTAATGTTCTTGTTCATTATCACGAATCGTTCACTTATCCCCGGTTGATGGGAATATGATTGCGATTACATTTGGGCTAACAAATGAAACAAAAGGGAACTAGACGTTTCAAAGATTTTTCACCTAACTTCGTATAATCAGGAAAAGCCTTAACCCAGAATCGGTCCAGTCTACATTATTTGAAAAATTATTTCAATGAACCATCACACGTCACATCAACAAGTGCATCTTGTTCTTCTGCAGATATAGTTGTGAGTTGTACATCACCATATTCTAAAGGATTCCTTATCCATGAGTTCTCAAGATTTGGTCCAGGAAAGTAATCTCTGAAGCTAGTCGTTAAATCACGAAGGTTCTCATTGGTGTTATATTCTACTTCTGGTAGCAATTTTTTGTCAGTGGACTCCAGAAATGTTTCCAGTGTTGGAATGTTGGTGCGGCTATCACCTTTTACTCAGCTTTCCCATAGCGATAAATTTGTAATCACTACCCCAATTTTATCTTCGGCATAAACAATATTCACATCACTTCCTTGCATGCTCGTATTTAAAGTGTTCAAGCATGCGAGACCGTCTTATAAGTGGGCTGCCAAACAAAACCATGTAAAATTGCTCAAATGACATGGAAAATTTTAATGCGACAGAAAAAGTCATACTTGACTCCATGACTCAAAGAATTGCTTCAATATTTTCCACCTTGACAGCCAACGCACTGCTGTATGCAAAAGTAGCTGCAAATATTAGCTTCCCATTTCTTCGTTAAATTTTGATAAGATCTTAGATTTGGTACAATTAATAATCGTGAAAACTTCATCAACATCAGAGTCTTATTTCCTCTTACGTATCATTTCTTGATCTTTTCAAAGATCCTGTTTGTAGCCACGCTTTCATTTTTTACTGGTTGAACTACCTCCGTCGGAACCGCCCTCCTTATATGCTTATATCGGATAAGTTTTCGAAACTTCTGACGGTTTTCATGAATCTCAAAGCACTGCCTGTTGGGTGGCTAGAAAATGGAAACCTGTACAACACCAGCCAATATAATGGCAAGGTCAACTCTAGGTCAATCAGATGCAGGCGTGGCAAAGCCATATTTAAGTGAAAGCAGGGGGGAAGGAGTTTCCTGCAATGTGCTCTTCCGGAGCAATCTAAGAAATGCATTGCTTTTGTGACTCCCTGGCGAGTGTATGAGTTTAACCGTGTCCCACTCAGTTGTAGTATTGGAGGTCAAGTATTAAGTCGCGTCCTGTGTATTATATCCTTTCTGATTTAAGTATAAATATATATTAAATTACCTGTACGATATTTGTGTATACAGCAACTCCCTGGAAGAGCATTTAGTCCACCTGTAAGACGTTAGTGAAGTGTTAAGTTGACGATGAATGTTTAAAAGGTCACGTGGGATAAGTCATCTATTAAATTCCTGAAATATGTTATTTCATCGGGTAATTTACCCATCGATTCCAAACGTGTTAAACCCATAATAAATGAATATACTACACCCAAGAACCTCAAAGGAGTGTTGAGATTTATTGGAATGTGCACGTACTACGCCAAATTCACTCCCTTGTTTTCGAAGAATGAGGCTCCCCTTAACGCCATAAATTGGAAATATGTTAAGTTTTGCTGGGGGGAGGAAGAGCCCCGAACGTTCACTGCCCTAAAAATCAAGCTCATGTCTCTGGAGGTGTTGCATATGCCTGACTTTTCAATTCTATTTCTTTTCTGTGTGGATGGATCTTCTGTAGCTCTGGGAGCTGTGCTTGCCCAAAGGACGTCGGATAGCGTTCGGCCAGTTGCGTTCGCTAGACGAACGCTCACCTACTCTGAAAGGTGGTGTTGAAAAGTTTGCTGACTTTTTAGAACAGCGAGAATTCGAACGTTATACTGACACCACCTGACTTCGCATTGATATGCAGTCACCCTACAATTAGCAAAAGTTGGAAGTTGGGTGTGGAGGTTGTCGATATTCATATTCCCCACAGATCACATCTCAGGTAAACATAACATTACTACTGATGCACTATTATGCATTGAAGAAGAGCCCGCTCATATTCATGTAGAGAAGGCAATGCAACGGCATCCAGTCTTGTATCCTTTGTATCTATCAAAGATCACCAGACCAGTGATCCCTGGTGCGTGGGAACTAAATATATATACATTTGAATTGAGAGAGTTATGTATTTAAGGACCTCCTTAAACTACAAACTAACAAAAGTAACGTATAATATGTCTAACTCACAATTTCTGTCTCTAAGAACACTCCGCCAATTAGTTCAAGATGAATGTATTTACAATTTACAATACCTCATTGCATACAATATTTGATGTCAAAATGCAACCATCTTGAATTTTTTGTCTGTCTTTTTGGTAATTGATACAAAAATATTGTTAGATTTTTGTTTTAACCTAGCTTTTAAACAAACAATGTGTTTAAACGTAAACTGAGTATGCTGCATCAGAAGTTGGTAAAAATAATACTATCCACTGAGTAGTGTTCTCGACCCGTGGCCCCACTTCTGTAACTGGCTGAAATTGGTCACGAGACCGACCACGCCTCCTCGCTCTCTGATTGGCTGTTGGTTTTCCCCCTCCCCTCCGGCCACCCTCCTGACCTCTTTTCCTGGGTTCCAAACTTGTTGGGTTACGAAATCCCGTCCCCTACTCCCCTATCCCCCTTCCACCCCGGACATATTGGTTCTTGATGATTGCTAGGGTTGATCAGCCCAGTTTGACCTTGAACATGAGCATGACGATGAGATTGTGATGATTACTCAATGTTGTTGTTGCAATCTCTGTCCTGGCTGTTCTCCCCCCTCCCCTCCCACCACCGGGCATGTTGCTACCACTTCCCAAACGCTGAGAGAGTTACGAAATCCCCTCCCGCTCTCCTCCCGCCCCCAGACATGTTGATTATTGATGATTGCTAATTGTTAATTGCTCTCCCCTCCCGTCCTCCGGATATGTTGATTATTGATGATTGCTAGAGCATTTGCCTCTTATTATATTAAAATAAAGCAACATCCCTGGCGAGGACTTCTTACAATCTCCATTACTAGAATTGGAAAAAATAAATATACAACACCATCTTTATATGAAATAACTAATTTAGCTGTAAGACAACAATATAAATTGAATTGAAATGAAGTCAAATATTTACCAGAATTAGTAAAGAAAGAATTGTTACTTGACTGGTTACATTGTGAAGAAATATTTCCATTGGAAAATGAAATAGAAGAAAGTCAAATTAATAATATCATTGATGAAAACATGAGCTTTTCACCATATAGATCATATGCATTATCTGCACAAGCTTTTGTTGCAATTATGTGTTTACCAGAAGAAATTCCAGATTTTGCCTTTGAGGAAAATCACATACAATTTAGGTTAATTGTTAAATACGAATTAGCAGCTAATAACAATAGAACAATATTATGTGAAGCATGTTTTTTTTAAACAAGCCACTTTTTTTTACTCCATACTCTGAAAATTTATGGAAAGAAAAAATAATATTTTATATGAGGAATAAATTTCACACAGTAGTAAAAGCTGAAAACCTATTGTATGAAATATTTTGGGACACTGATAACTATTGTGCGCATTGCTGTACACCACCATTATTTATAATAATAGATGAAGATTTATGTAGAATGCACAATAATTTACAAACAAGAAAAATAATTTTTCAAAATCCAGATTATTTAACAGACGATGATTCTGATGGTGATTGCAATTATATTATAACTATAGAAGGAAATTGGATGGATGAATTAGCATGCAAAAAATTGAGAATCGATTAAATGAAGTCCCTGATCGGCTACATCGAGATCTGCGACTCTACCTTTCACCCGATAAGACCCACTGAAGTACTACCTACGAGAGAATCGAGGAGACTTACCTGTGTGATATGGAACGTGCTGTGTAAAAGGAGACGTTGTGGCTGTGTTACCCAGGCCTCCACCACCCTTCCGAGCTCCATACCACCCGCCACCACCCTTCACGACGCCACCCCTAACGTCACCAGAATACCCGCCGCCAGAAACACCTGAGTACCCACCTCCAGAGTCGTCTGTCTACCAGACATCAAAGTACTCACAGTCAGCTAAGATCTAAATAATATTACTAAAACCTCTATGTTGTTGTGACTGCACTCTATGAATGTCAATTTTTAAAAACTAGTAAGAAAATGTTGTTAATTTTTTTTAAATTGCTTAAGGTAAGGCAAGTTCACCTAATGCATTTAAATTATTATGATAAGCCACAATATCTTGTAATATTGGGAAATAAGTGTAGCCGCATTCTCGTGGAGGGAGAGTTGTAACTCCAACCAATCAAACCGGTAGAGCCCCGCTTAGGTACTCACAACTTTATTTTTTTTTAATCCATAAAATATGTTCAGCCATGCATCGCTTTTTGCGGTGGAAATGTTTCGGGGAGGGAAACTAGTGAGAGTACATCTCAGAGGAGAATTGAACCCCGACCTCCACAGCCCCTTAGAGCAATATTCAAAATACCACCAGGTAAAGGAAGGTATTTACTATTAAAGGTGTTTAATATATTAATGTCACATTTATTGTAATAGTGATGCAATACAAAAGAAGTGTAAAGAAGTGGAGTTAAAATATATATGTAAAGTAAAACTTAAGTCATACATACTATAATCATTTAGGAAATGCGTGTTATAATAATACTTTCTACGTATTTCAGACAATATTGTGACTTCAAAGAGTCCAAAGGCGACAAACAGTGGAAATCAACATAGTCACATGCTCCTATCAGAACTGTTGATTGCACCATTTGTTCACACACGTGAACCAATGCATTTAAATTACTATGATAAGCCACACTGTATGCAATTTGGGCCATTTTTTCAATATCTTGTGATAGTGGGATAGAAATAATGGGATGTAAGTGTACCCACATTTGCATAGAGGGATAATGGAAAGTCTACTAGAAAACATCTCTTAATAGGCTCGGCGCTGATGAAGGAATCAATAATATAGCTTTTAAATTAAATAATATGGCGTGGATTTGTTTAGCCAATTTATTAAAACTTATAATACTCACAGAGACTCCCAGCTTTCTACATGTCTAATATTTAAGTAAGGCTGAATAAAGGGAATGTATCTCAATTTTCCAGATTTGGAAGTGGAAAATGATTTATGAAAATTTACCCAAAAAAATAACTTGCTGCGGGATCAAACCAGGACCTTCCCATAATCTGTTTCTAAAATGTAGTCATCTTATGATCTTGCACACACAAACTCGACACATTTTTAGCACCGCGTCTTACTACCCGTTCGGGTTATGCGCTAATGGATTAGGAATTGGGAAGTGAACCCACATTTGCGTATAAGGAGAGTGTAACACTACTCCCAGTTCACCCAGCCGTGATTTGAACTTAAAATTTAGCATGGATCGTGTGTGTGCCTGTAATTTTCCTAGTAAACAAAAATTATTTGTTTCTAAACCTATTATTAATTGGTTCATCAAGCACCATGGTCATAAAAAATTACTCGCGGAGTCACAAGTCAAACATACTTATACTATAAAGATGAGTGAACTTTAGTGTAGCAGGGCAAAGGTGCCACCATTCGTCCGTAAAGCGGTTATAAATGTATTAATCTTGCCGGATTCTTTATTAAACGGGTTACTTGAATAATAATTTACGTTTGATGCCCAGGATTAATCGTTAGTGAGTCTTCTTACGGAAACAAATGTCTTAGGTTCGAATGTCAACAGTTTAAACCAGGGAATTTATCAAGTTTGAATTATTTTTTCTCCACGCCAAGGATACGTCAAGTTTATGATCTTATAGATATGGAGGTGTGCCTATACTTTTCCTAGTAAACATCACCCAGCACAATGTTAAAAGTCTACAAGATCGGATTTGAGATGAGAGGCCTTTCAATTAGATGATAAAATAAAGATAAGTTATGCAGACACTAACGCTAAAATAATATAAAAAATAATCATACACCTTATTTTATGAAAATATTTTAGTATCACTTCCAGCTCGTTTAGGTTAATGTTATAACAATGTGTTTGATATAAATTACAAGCTGACCTATACTTCTTTTGTATAATAGCGCAACTCTTACAAGTTTGTATATCTATAGTATTATTAAAAAAACTATTACAGACCTCTTTAATATCAATAAGAAACCAAGGACCAATAAACTTTAAAAAATATTTAAATGTTCATCATTAGTAAAATGATGTTTTTCAATAGTTATACAATATTGTTCTAAACAATAATCAGAAAAAAGTTAACACGTCTTCTCTTCTTGCCGAACAATGTAAAACTGTTATCGCAAAACACTATGAACCTATCTGACCTTGACCTAAAGATGACCTTTCATGTAACGTCATACTGATAAGACTCATATGCTGAGATAATAAACATAACTCCTATGGTACTTCTAAAAATTTTCTAAACTGACTAAAACTCCCCGTACGCGTGTAGGTAACACTAGACATGTGTACATATGTCGGAGCTGGAAGGGGAAGGGGAACAGCCAGGACAGAGATTGCAACAACAACATTGAGTAATCATCACACTCTCACAGTCATGGTCATGTTCAAGGTCAAACTGGGCTGATCAACCATAGCAATCATCAAGTACCAACATGTCCGGGGTGGTAGGGGAGGGGGTTATAGGGGGGTAGTAGGGGAGGGGATTTCGTAACCCAACAAATTTGGAACACAGGAAAAGAGGGCAGGAGGAGAGGAGGACCAGAGGGAGGGGGAAAACCAACAGCCAATCAGAGAGCGAGGAGGCGTGGTTGGTCACGTGACCAATTTCAGCCAGTCACAGAAGTGGGGCGGTAGGTCGAGAACACTACTCCACTGATACCATATTCATTGCTGTAGGCTTTGTATTAGTTGAGAAAAAATAGAAATAATATATAGTATTTTACATGTTTTGCTATGTTAAATTATGTAATACAATGAAAAGTAAAGAATAAATAACCATTGAAGTTATCAAAATGGAATAGTTATTGTTATTTTGTCTCGTGAAGCAAACCATAGTCCATATGATCACCATAATTTTAACAAATGGAGGACACTCCCACTGTTGATGTGTTCGTCTATAACACCACATCCTTTATGAGCCAATCAACTGAAAACTCCTAACTACAAATTGTAGGTCTACACTGTTCACGGTCACCAATATTTGAATACGATTTCAAAAACTTGTGTTTTTTAAAGTGTCACTGAAAGTACACTATCGTTTCCCCATATTGAACTATTAATAAAGTAAATACAAATGCAACTGCACTTCATAAGACAGAATAGCTGAACTCCAGAAGCAGAACACAGCGAAAGCCGGCAGCAGACAAAATACGTACAACCAACGACACGACAACGTCACAAATGTCAACAACAAACAGCTGAATAGCGGATTAACAGTCTCTTGACGTTCACCACGTAAAACAAGGGTCGTTGCCAGATGCTGCAGAAATAGAAAAAAACTTTTTTTCTCGCTAGCTGCTTGGCGTTGTCATTTCATCGTGAGCGACTGAATCACAATTTTTTTCTAAATACAGTAGATTTCAGAAACTTTGCATTCCCGGACATAAAATTGATTCGAGGATAGTCCGGGCTAAACCCGGACGTATAGTAACCCTATCAAGCCATTAATTCAAATATACCTAAATTCTGTCTTTAGTAAAATATGCCATACTTATGTAATTATAACGGTATTTTTTGACTTGATAGACCTCCGGAACACAACTCAAGTCGCATAATAATGAATTCAGAAAATATATCACAGACCTAATATTAATGTTTCCAAAAATTATTATTATTTAGCACCATGTCTTATTACACGTTTGGGTCTTTCCCAGAAATAAAGCATTATATGTAGCTGTGATTATTTTAATTTAACATTCTCGTCCATGGTTTTTGTCTATGTACCAGTTTTTAACTTAAATAATTTAAATTATTCTCTAAACACAAATTGTAATTGCGATTGTACTTGTATAACCGATTGATTACCTCTAGCTCCTTGACAAGGTGCGGGCAATCAACCATGGATTGATCGTTCATACAGAACTCCCTGGTGGCGTAACCCGACACTACGTAAGCGTCATACCCTGAGCCAATCAGGATGGAGACTAGCAGAGTGCTGTACTCAAAACAAGAACCTTCTTGTGTGGATAGTACAGCAGTGGGTGACATTAGACACTCAGGCTGAAAATAAATAAATTGCACATTCAGTATAGGCAATATATTAATTGGTTTGAATTATTAAACCTAATTAACAATTTTAATAATATTTATTATAATTGTAGTAAGGAGATACAATATTATTATAATCAATGAAGAAACAGATATTATACTAAGAAGTGACTTGATATTTAAGGAAACAAGCTTACGTCAAAAAATTGCGTATTAAACTGTTATGAGATACACATAGGCCTACAATCACATACTATTGTGATTAAATTTACTCTTTGAGGCTAAGTTGTTCCTTAAGCCGCGTTGACACGGTCCAAGTCTACTTGGATCACAACTTGGACCAAGTGTTCTTGTACACGTGCACTTGGTCCAAGTTAGCTGCCACGGTCACTATGGGCCCACTAGGCACGGGCCTAGGGGAGGCGGCACATTTTGGATAACATTGTTTTTATTTTAATATTTTGTTTGTGGCGTGTAAATGCCTGATTTTCTTCGTAGAAATCTTTTATCAAATATTAACTACCACCCCCGCCTCCTCCCACATCTCTTTCCTCTGTAACATCCTAAAACCCTTAAAAAAATGGTTTGGGGGTACATATTATAATTGTGCCTAGGGGCGCAAAAATTTTAAATCCACCATTGGCCACGGTTAGTTACTTGGACAATCATGTAGACATCAGAAAGATGGCGGATTTGGTTTTGGAGGGTATCGAAGCGCCCGCTCATATTCTCATACAGGCAGTTTAAATCCATAAAAAAAAAGTTCAGAGGATATAAAAAAGAAAGTTTAGACCTGGAACTGGATACTTGAGGCTCAAGAGCCCCCTAAAATTTATTTCGAGAAGTAGCGGTTGAAGATGACACTTTTATCTACAATTAACTACAGTGCAAGTTGCTAGGATCTATTAAACCAGTAGTTCAAAAGATTGCAGTGTTATTTGTCGTTGCAAACAATTCCAATATCCTTTTTAAACACAATCGTTGGATCCTATTTTTGAAATACATCAACATTTTTAAAATTATTAATCTGTAAATTATCCATAACCGTCGCCATGGAGACGGTTGCCATGACGACGGTTGTCATGACGACGGTTGCCATAGGGACGTCGGTTGCCAATGTCTCAGAAATTGTTGGTTTTATAAAAAAATTATTTTATTTTTAATAATACTGCAATTTTGCAATGATGAGTTATTTATTATCTCAAATAGTTGGGGATATACGCAAATTTCAGCATCTGTAAAATACCCTAAAAGAAATTTTCATGGGAAAATGAAAATAACCAGATTATATATAATCGTAATCAACGCGTTAATTTTAATCACAATTTGTTACAGCCAATTTTCGATTTTCTCTTTTTTCGCCGTTATCAACCTACTTTTAATTTTAATTTCAAATAGATACATAGACACACATACACATTGAGAGATGGCTTTGCAAATACCACTTTTTAGGGTTCGGGGGGGGGGGGACATGAAAAGACGATTANGGGGGGGGTCATGAGACGTCGATGACCATCAACATTTCAGGTTTTTTTTTTACGGTCGCAATACTTTTACCTTTAGTGTTCTAAAAGTTAAAAAAATATGTTTGTGTATAGCTTGAAATTTATTGGTTTTATAAAAATATGCTCCGAAAAAATTTTAGTTTTATAAATAGATCTACATATTTGTAATGATAAGTAATTTCATACCTCAAATAGTTACGGTGATATGATAAAAAAAAATGATTTACACATCAGACCGGAGCCCTTAAAGTCATTTCCGAGGTATTGAGAGTAGTCATTTTGTTTGAAATATTTATAAATGTTTTGAAATGAAATGTAATCAAAATCGTTAGTGCCGATTTTGAGAAAATTTACTTTTTCTCTTTTTGCCCCTCATTTTAAGGTTAGATATCTAATTCCAAGTATTCCTCTGGGAAACTATATGAAAACCATAGATACCAAGTTTTAGCCCGATCGGTAAAATGGTTTAAGCTCTAGTTGGAGGTACATACAGACGGGCGGAAATTCAAAAACACATTTTTCAGATTTGGAGGGTCATGAAACGTCAAGATTCATCAAAATCTCGAATTCAGTTTTTTGAGAGTCACAATACTTTCCCTACTTGTAAGATAGTGAGAACCTAAAAACAAATATTAGGCCCTTCTAGTGCACTCAAATAGGACTATAATTTGGATGAACATTTCGGTAGATATCCCTATTAAAAAATTAACAGAGATGAAAAAAGAACATCGTTTGAAAACATCGATGTTATAGAACAAAAACCATCGGTAATATTTTCCAACCCGATTGAAACTGTAACTGAGGTGTATTTGTTAAAAATTGTATTAAAAACTAATAATAACAAATTACTATTTCTCAAACAAACACATAAACATATCGCTACAAAACATTGATGGTTGAAAATCATCTATGAGTGAAATATCGAACCTTCAACATCTGTGTTCAATGTAGGTCTATATTCCTGCTGGACTGCACTATAACCATGTCCCGTTCCAGGTCGATCCCACCAATCGATCTCGCTGTAACTGAGCCGACTCTTTAGGTAAAAGGCTACACTAGTTAATGTAGTAATAAAACTATTGATTGAATTTACTATTTTATGAGTAGTTTTTCTTAGCACCACATCTACTACCCGTACGAGTTATGCACCTATGTAGACCTACCAAATTACCCTAATGTGTGGGTGGGGGGGAGAGGAAAATTATTTAGGATAAACCACTCTCAATCCTCACCGCCTTGGCAGTCTAATATATTTCGAGAGTGACGCCTTAAACCATGCGGCCAGTGAAGCGGGTATTACTAGCTAAAAGTATTTTCATATATCATCAATTCTTGTAAAATGTATTCAATAGTTAAAACCGTAAAGTAAAAAATACATAATTAAAGTAAAATGTGAGTTAAAAGTGTAAGGTACCTACAAAAAAGAATAAAATGCAACATTTAATCTATTAACATCCAGAGTGGTCTGAACATTGAAAATTGGAACTCAAGAAGCCTATCTGCACTTGAGATCAAGCTATTTCTGTCTTTTCTTGATTTACTTTGGGAGATGACTCATAAATACCTGGCCTCACTCGGATAAAGGGGGAGAGTTGGGGAATGATTGACACTCAAGGACCCCCACCTAAAAAGCTTTCACTCCTTCCCTAGCACTTTACAGAATTTAGTCTCTACCCCCCGAGATTATCATAGCCTTCAACTTTGAGTTCATCGTTTCATGAAATAGAGTCTTAAGGGAGATTGTCAGAATACATAAATAGATTCTAAACAAACAATCGATATATCACACTGTGTATATCGAATGTTTCAATATTTAGATTAAATTAAGATGGCCTCTCTCCTGTAATTACAGCGAAACCTGTTTAACTGGGGCCTGTATATGTGAGAAACCTCTGTTATTGATAATTACAATGAGGTCACGCCACTTTTGCATTAAGATATCTCTGTTACTGGGAATTTTCAGACCTTGTTAACTGAGATTAGATTTCATAGATTTTTCGATGTTTACCTCTATAATTGGGACTTGGTAGCTCAATAACCCGTATTAGTGAAACAATTTATCAGGTTTAGACAAGCTATGACACGTTTGTTTACAAACAGTATAATTTCTTCCATACGTGCTTTGTTTATCGGTACTATTTAAGAATTTGTACGAGAAACGAGTGAATACCAGTGCAAGAAATGTCGAAACAAAAGTTTAATTCTCTAACATCCGTTGATAAATTAAAGTTATTATTGGAATATGATAGTGGAAAGTCGCGTGACGAACTGTGCACCGAGTTTAATTCACCAAAGTCAACTCTTTATAGAATTATTCAAAATAAGGAGAAAATACGTTCTCAGTGTATTGACGGAAAAGGAAAACTAAAACGACTACGACCAGCAGAGTATCCTGAACTTGAAAAATGTCTCTCGACATGGATGAAACAGGTACGGAATAAAAACATTTCAATAAGCGGCCTAATGTTTAAGGAGAAAGCTCTAGAATTTGCGAGTAAGCTGCGTATTGATAATTTTTCTGGCAGTAGTGGGTGGTTGGAGGGCTTTAAGAGAAGAAACGATATCGTTTTCAAAAATGTTTGTGGAGAGAGCAATGCTGTGGACAACAATAAATGTAATCAGTGGATTAAAAATCTTCCAACTTTATTACATGATTTTTCACCCGATAACGTCTTCAATTCTGATGAAGCGGGATTATTCTACAAGTGTCTTCCGGATAAAACTTTAACAATCAAAGGTCAGCCTTGCCATGTTGGTAAATTGAGCAAAGATAGAATTACTGTGCTTGTGTGTGCAAATATGTCTGGAACTGAAAAAACTGCCACTTCTCTTAATTGGGAAATCAAAAATTCAAGATGCTTCAAAGGTATCAAAACTTTGCCTGTTAGTTATCAAAACAATAAAAAGGCCTGGATGGCATCTGATTTATTCGCGGATTGGTTGAAAAAAGTGAACGCCGATATGAAGGCCCAAAAAAGAAAAATTGTTTTGTTTGTTGATAACTGCACAGTTAATAATAATATGCCCGAATTAGACTACGTTAAATTATAGTACTATATTTACCTGCCAATACTACAAGTAAATTTCAGCCAATGGATCAAGGTGTCATCAACAACTTTAAAGTTTACTATAGAAAATAAGTACAATACGTTCTTAAATCTATAGAAGAGAATAAAATCCCTGAAATTAACATCCTCCACTCAATGAGATTTGCGAGAAAAGCTTGGTGTTGTGTGAGCAATACCACCATTAGTAACTGCTTCAAAAAAGCTGGATTCAAAGTGACGGATGGACCGGAACCTGAAAGCTCACAAGAGGAGGAAGAGAACTGTGAAACACTTGCAGAATGGAACCAGATTATTGCCGCTTGTAGTAGCAAATGAAAACGACCAGGAGCCCACTTTTGAGGATTTTATGCGTATGGACGATGATGTACTAGTATGGGAAGAGCTCACTGACGACGACATTATTTCTGAGTTCTTAGAGATAGAACAAGAAGAAGAAGAGGAGGGTGGTGAAACTTGTGAAGAGCCTTTAGAGAGAGTATCAAAGCGTGACGCAGAAAAAGCCTTAGAAACCATACATACATATTTTTAGATGTCAAATATTAATAATCCTGACATATTTGATCAAATTTATACTATGGAGAAACACCTGAAAGCAACTAACAATTTAATACAAACTAATATCACTGATTTTTTAAGCCATAATTTTTTTAAATAAAAATTGTGAAACATGAAATATACATTTCTTTTACATTTGTATGTACATAAGTATGAACATTTCCACCTCTTTATATGATAAATATACATTTCGACCTCTCATAGTGGGACCCTCTATAAGTAAGACAATTGTCATGTTAACCTGCTTATTTGGGAAACTGGATAACTGAAAATCCTCTATAAGTGATTAAAAAATGTTAGGTACCTTGAGATCCCAGTTAAACAGGTTTCACTGTATATTCTTTGTCGATTTTCAATTTTTAAGATTTTTAGCGCCTTGAATGAGACATGTTTAGTAAAAATGGAACAAAAATCGACGTAGTTAATAAAAATAGAACAAAAAACATTATATTTAGTTTAATCCAATATATTTAGAGCATAGTCCTATATATTCGATGTATCGTTCCCAAAACTTCTTCACTAATTCCTGGCAAGCTAACGAGTGTTGGATCAATTATGGCGGACGAATTAAAATTTTTGTAAAGTGTGGAATGTGCCCTTTCCGTTATAAAATACGCAATTTGTTGTATAATTTAGAGTTTAATAGAATTTTTTGTTTGATTTTGAGTTTTAAAGACTTTTAACATGAATAGAATATTTTATTTGACAAATTTACAGTTTTATTTCAGACTAATTTTATAGGCCTAAACAAATATATTTTTACTCTTTTATTAATGTTCTTACAATTTAAAAACTAAGTGATGTCTACAATTATTATCTTGTTTGATTACTTGCTACCAGTATGGTATTTAAGTTTTATTTCCAATGTCATTAAGTCAAAACACTGCATTTTCATTATCGGTCCTATTTGGTGAATTGAATAGACTTGTGTTCTCAACAACTGTTTATTAGACTTTGTAATGATATTGATTCAGATCAATCTAAAATATATAAAAAATCATGGATGAAGGTAATTTTTCTTTAAAGTAATATATGTAGAGTATCCTTTTAAGATTCATCCATGAATAAACACGCGCTTCTAAAATATAATGTGAAAAGGATTACACCTTTAAAATATATTTTTATACCATATTTCCTGTTAAAATAAAAAACTGCGCTATTTTCTGTTAAAAGGAACAACTGCGCAGTATTTGACAAAGACGCCAATTCCCTATACCAATAAGAAGCTAGCCTTCACAGCACCTGTCACCAGGACTCTTTCTATTAGTTAGTTTTTACACTGTTGACGAGGGGAGAAATATGCAAGGGGTATGTAATATATAATCGGTTTGTGCGTATCAGTCAGCCAACCCAAGCGACAGACAGGCATCCATCCACACGCACAACGCAGTCACAGTCTAACACAGTATAAAATAACACATTAATATCACATGTGTGCATTTATATGAAGCATTTAATTGGAGTATGTATAAGTGATTAAAAAATGTAATTTAAATAAACCGTGTCTGAATAAACAGCCATCAACAGTTCTCTTTCTTACATTAATTAATTATACCGTTCTAATTAGTGCTCGACCATGGAGCTATAGACAGCTGGTTAAACGGTATATTTTCCGTACAGTGATGATAGGAGCTCGACCACGGAGCTATAGACAACCTAAACATCATCACAGCATTATTGTATCAGGGAATTAATCCGTAGTGTTTCAATCGACACCCAAAGCGGGACGATTCGTTCCATAGTGTTTACAACTTTCTTTTTTTAGAAATGTTTGATTCAATTAGGCTTTATTTGTAGTAATAATACATGTTTACTATAATGTAATTCCTAATTATTTTATTATTTTGATTATATGATTTAACACTTAATAAAATTCCGATCCGCAACCGACTCACTTCGAAAATACTTAGTGTTATTCGCATGGGAGAAAATTACCCATCTCAATAGTGAGGATGGTGCAAGATAAAACTTGAAAGAAATTTCAAACACCCAAAATAAGATTTTCTGATCCACCACTGATCAATGCTATTCTTATAGGAGAAAGTTACACACCTCCCCAGCTAAGAGAAACAATGTGAGAAAAAGTGAGCCAAATTCGCAATGTGTGGATAAATGTTATTCTTATGGGAGAAAATGAGCCAGAACTGTCATTTTAACCACTACTCCTACATCATTTTAGAAAGCATTCTATATTATAAATAAGTAAGGATCAGTAATGATAATGGTTAAGACTTAGAAACAAACCTAAGATTCGCAATAGAAAAGTGAAAGGATATAATACTGAAGAAATTAATAAAAAGTTAAAAATTATTAACAAGTTAGAATGAAATATACTTTAATATTGGAAAAACACGTAAAGCTGTGCTTTCAACAAGCATAAGATATGTGAGAAAAAATTGGAAAAATTAAAAATATATTAATGGAATATAACAATAATTACCAAGTCAAATGGTGACCATCAGTCAAAAAATACATATATAGCATTTTAAAATAATTAATATCAGAACAAAAGTAGAGGAAGCACTCAGTTAAAATCTAACATTGAAGATGACTAGTTAAATAAAATCAAACACGTGAAAGTAGTGTCTTTCAAGTTGTAGAAGTAATGTGAATTAAGGTTGGAACGTAATAAGCTATGATAAATAATCTGTATTTAAGTAAAAAATCGAAGTCTTAATCTCGTTCAGTCCCATTACTCCTTGGGCAGGTAATCAGCGTATTATATCCTTTCACTTTTCTATTGCTAATCTTTGGTTTGTTTCTAAGTCTTAACCATAATAACTACTCCTACAGTTTAACGTAGTATCCGAACCACGG
Source organism: Timema shepardi (assembly GCA_902151425.1). Lineage (NCBI taxonomy): Eukaryota > Metazoa > Arthropoda > Insecta > Phasmatodea > Timematidae > Timema > Timema shepardi. Next base: position 17,272 of record CABFVX010009225.1, read on the forward strand.
TGGAGGCCTAGCATTCCACACATTCACAAGTTATGATCAATACACGTCATGTCAGAGGTGAAGGAATGGTTTGGAAATCAGATAAATCTGTACCGGGACCGAGGATTGAGCCCTGGACCCCAGCACAGAAGTCCGACACCTTACCCATAGATCACACGGTCACCCAAGGTAGAAATAAAACTCCAAATAGCCTAATTTATATTCGAATTTACAATTCCTCAGAGTGGGTAGGAAAAAGTGAGTTGAGTGGCCAAAAACTTACAAAACTTCTATAAACAACTTCTTCTCAGTGTGGTGTAAAATTAAAGTTCTGCATATAGGTAAAGATACATCTCCAAATAACTATAAAAGTTCGAAAATTTTAAAGTTTGAAATGGAAGTCCAGAGCAATTTATATTTAAAAAAACACACAAGTACGGTAGATAATCTATATTTGGCTAGCTGGCCCTCGATAAACCAAATAAGTCTTAAATTTGAGATTTTTTTAGCGGGAGGTATTGACATGGGTAGGGGGAGACTAGAATTTTCAAAACCAGTGAATAAACTACTAACCCCATGTCGTCATGGAAATAACCAGAGGTGAAAGGGGGTTCAAATTTGGAGGGAGAGGGGGAAAGCACTGTACTCAGCCGATGATATAAATAATAGCCAATCACAGCGCTGTTCCCACACATACAAACCTTGGAAATGTGGTCAGGGGTGAATGGTGGTGGAGGAAGCGAGGAAGACAACAGCCTATAAGAGCGAGAGGGCGTGGTCACGTGACGAGCTCCAAGCCAATCAGCGTCGAGTACCAGATGGTCCTACCAACTACTCCAATGTTTGTGAAACAAGTTAAAAAGTTGTATTTTTCCGTTGGTTTACATCTTCTATGCCAATGTTCAAGGTTCTATGTTGACTGGAAGTACCCTATAAGTTTTTATTATCAGTGGTTGAGTGGGTCGGTGAGTCCTGACGAAATAAGAGTTATTTAAGTCCTGTATCTCACTAACAGCTTAAGCTATAAACTTCAACTTTGGAAAGATGACTAAAATAGTTCGTCCTTATCAGGCTGTTGAATTTGTATATTCCTATAATGGTTTGGAGTAAAATTAGAGGCACATGACTTTATAATTAAGGTAAATTATTATACAATATTGTACAATACAACGGCTTTATTAGACACCAATAAAACAATTGCTTTATTATGCTTGTGAAAGCTGTGCAATGTGCACTACTTTGGTAGAAGTAGCGGCTACAATATAGAAAACTGAGATTAACTGCCTGAGGGCTCATTGTGCTGACCACATTACACCCTATTTCAGCATAAGTTGGCGCTATCTTCGCCAGCAGACGGTGGCTGCTCGGTCGGTATAGCTTGATAGCCGGCTGACACCATGGAGATTTGTATAAGTAGTAAATAAACGAATGACCAGTTAAATAAAATAATATTAACGTTGACCTGAGTAGTTGCTAACACTTAAAGCCTTTTTAAAAAATGTTCTGACCAAAGTTGTTTGTTTTGAAGGGGAAAACGAATAGTATTTTTTAATTATTTTATTTGGTGTAGTATTAGAGGCCAACTAGATTTTTACTATCCGGCCTGTATCCATGTACTCACATAAAACACAATAGTTTAACGTTAGTGTTTACTACGTAATTTTAAATACTAACATAAACCATTAGAACTATTTAAAACTATTCTATATTTTTGTTTTAACTTTAATTACTAGAGTGTGATAATTTTAATTTACACCGGTAAATTAACAGTTTTTAAATTATTTCCAAGTATACATTAATGATTTTAAATACATAGCATCAAATAGATATTATAGACCTGCATTGGTGGCCATGCAGTTTGGTATCTAGCCTTCCTCTATCAAATAGTCATGTTTTGATAGGGTCACAATTTGTGGGGTTGTTTTTTACGGCTCTATATATAATATTACACATTTAAAAAAACCACCTTATAATTAAAATTTAAACTATTTAACTGGTCAGAACTTTTACCCTCATTTTGACGAAAACAATATTAAAAAATATCTAACCACTTCTTAAATAAATTGGTATTTCTAAACGTCTGCAATTCTTCTCAGTGATTCATAATAAATAATTGCAGTGGACAGCCAGTCTCTAAGTTTTAAAAAAAAGGTCCATTGTGTTTCAAGTTTTCTTTTTAATGTGCAGTCAGAGTAAACT
>CABFVX010009226.1:0-19445 GCA_902151425.1 Timema shepardi
CCATCCCTCCTCCTGACCTCTTAGAAATGTAATCCCCTCCCCTTCCCAACCCCTCCAACTAGCACCCCCTCCCCTACCAATTACCCTTTCGTCTACCAACTCCAGGACATGCTGGTTCTTGATGATTAATTATTAATGATTATTAATGATTGTTAATTAATTATTGTTAATTGATTATTGTTAATTAATAAAATGGTAGATAAAGGTTTTGTACCTTATATATCGGCAACAACGCTATGTAGTTTATTTGTTGGAGCATTCTGGCATCCATGGCTAACCCTGTGCTGTTTGAGAACCTTCTTTTCCAGTTGTAGACTGTCGTCTGATGGCCAAACGCATTCGTACAAGCCATCCCGCCCTCACCTCCCTCCGAATATGAAACAGGTATTTAGCTTAGAATTGCACGTACAGGCACTTCATACGGGTATTGACGTACTCTCCGACGTTGTTAATCAACGGCGTCCTTTCAAAGAGGCCCTACGGCATCGTGTCGGCGAGGCTGGAACAAAACTGAAACGCAAGGCTGAACAGAAGATCAACACGCTGATGACCGGCTCAGGCTATAAAGGGCGTCGTAAGAAGCAACGACGTCAGTCTTCTGTCGTTGCCCGACCTAAAATGTTCAAGAAAGAAGGTAAAGATATTTTCAGTTAAAATGTAGTTTCTACACCCCCAGTCCTGATAATGTGCCAGCAGTGAACTCGATCTATTTTCCGTGCCACACATTCAAACTAGCGTTTAAATTGGGCAATGGCTCCAGTACAAACCTGTCTCTTCCCTAACCGATGATTCGCCCATAGAATTTACCATTACCAGACAAGGCGAGTTTTATATCGATATTTCCAGGACTATACTCTATCTCAGGGTGGCCACCATGAAACCCGACGGTGGCGCTTTCACAGAGGTGGATCAGATTGCTCCCGTCAACAACTGGTTGCATTCGCTATCCACACAGGAGGATGTGTTTTTAAACCAAAAACTAATCTCACCGCCCAGCAACATGTATGCCTATAGAGCGTACATTGAGACGCTGCTCAATTAAAACAGTGAAACCAAAAGAACGCATTTGATTTGAGGTCTGTGGTTCACAGACAGCCCCGGAATCTTTGAGGAGGCTAATGCTGGCAACAAAAGATTTTAGGCCCATCGCAGTCTCACCGCAAAAAGTAGGACGGTGGATCTTTTGGAGTATCTACACGGTGACATGTTTAAACATGAGAAATACCTTATGAGTGGCACCGAGCTCAGAGTAGGATTGGTCCATTCCAGAGACAGGTTTAGACTTTTGGCAGTCCCTGAACTCCCTCACTTTAAGGTTCACATCGCTGAAGCAGGTCTTCTAGTGCGACGTGTCAAAGTAGCACCTTCTATACTGTTGGTACATGCCAAAGCATTAAACGTCAGTCCAGCAAAGTATCCCATCACCCGTGTGGAAGTAAAAACACTCATTATTCCTACGGGCGTGTAAGGGAAATTACTGGACACTGTAAACACTGGACAGTTACACAAACGGTGTATCGTGTGATTTGTGTCAAACTCGGCATTCAGCGAAGACGCCACCAAGAACCCGTTTAACTTTCAAACCTATGGCATGAACCATTTATCGCTGTACGTGGACGGGGAACAAGTACAGTCGAAACCGTTATAGCCTGATTTTTCAAACGGCCAATATGTCATGACCTACCACACACTCCTTTCTGTAACGGGTATCCATTTCATGAACGAAGGTAGTGACCTCACACGAGAAGCCTTCCCCAAGGGATATAATCTCATGGCTTTCGATCTCACACCTAATCTGTCCGCCCACATGACATCGCATTGGAATTTGACGAGGATTGGCTCTCTGAGCCTCGAAGTGACCTTCACCCGGGCTCTCACCAAAACCGTTAATTGTATCGTGTACGGGGAGTTTGCCAACATCATCACCATTGATAAGGACAGAAACGTCGTGACCGATTATGGAAGTTAATATAAACGGCTTCCCGCCCCTTACCCCTTCATTTAAGCCATGGACGTAATTGTGGATTACCAGAGCTTCATCGACAACAAAGAGTTTATCGTCAAGGAACTGAGTGTTTTATATGTATGTGGTACATTACTTCAACATTGAGTTTTTAGACCCCCATACGATATCGAGGAACTTTCCACCTATGCCAGAAATAAAAACTATTATATAGTCAACAATCTGCATGGTATCACCTGGGATAGGAGTGATATGGATTTTAGTCTGCTCGAATCCCTCATCTCCCGTGCCACAACGCGTGCAGAAACCGTCTACGTCAAGGGGGTAGAAAAGAAAAAGTTTATAGTCAAATACACGTCTAAACCCATCGTAGATCTGTACGATAGAGGTTGTTCATCACTGAAAACACTTAAATTGGGGCGCACCATGTGCATGTCACATAGTTCTTTATGGAATTTCTGTTCGGCCTCTATCGTCTGGGGACTTCAAGAATGGATGATTGAAGATGGACACGCACACCATAAGACGTGCACTGAAAACAAACCCGTGGTTCCGTTCTGTACGGTCAGGTGTTTTCCCTTTAGATCAACTACCCGCAAGAATAGCACGACCTGCCGCTCTAATCATCATCACTGATCCACACACTAAGCCTGGGACGCATTGGGTCGCCATATTTATTGACAAGAATGGCGTGGGAGAATATTTGGACACTTATGTTTTTCCACCTCGTATAAAGTCACATCTGGCATTTATACGCAAAAACATTTTCGCCCATCCCATAGCACGCTACAAATTCAAAGCATCCCCTCAGACGTTTGCGGCCATTACTATCTCTTGTACATTCTCTATCGCACCCAGAACATTCCGATGAAAACTTTCCAAAGCATATTCTCGCCCACCAATCATACAGACAACGACGCTAAGTTGGAGAGATATTACAAAAGGATTTTCAAGACTGTAGAGTCCTTCCGCCCGTCAAGAGGTTGCGTCTAAGCAACGTGCCCCTATAAAAGGGGCGTCCCGACGGTGTACCGGCCATAACCGCTAAACATAATGGAAGGTCAAGACGTTTGCGGCAGCAAAGCAAAGCCGGGTAAGCCACTCACCATAACAAGTATTTTCAACACATTGTTCCCTCTGGATGGAGTCGACGCCAGGCGTGTTATTGTTAGCATGAGCGTCAAGAACAACTCTACGCCCTATGTCCAGTTAAAAAAATGTGGAGGGAACTGTGCAGTGTTTAACCGCACAGAGTGGCAAGAACTGGGCAACTACAAGTTGGTCATATCAAAGTTTTTCAGCAACACGCAACCTCCTCAGAAGATTATTCTGACTAATCATGAAATCTCTCTGAGACGCATGTGCGGTGACCGTATGGTCGTCATCACAGAGAAACAAGACGCAGGACTCAAGCGGGTCACCTATCTAGAACCTAGCTGGGCTCGTCTTTGTGAGGTGTGGGACCTCATCGACGTCACCGTCTACCGACGGGACATGTGGTCGACACCCGTCGCCCGCTATTGTACCAATTTGATCGACACACTCGTCGTTGGATGAATGCGACACGCTAACAGAATAGGCGGATGTCGTCGACCTAGAACAGCCTACGGTGGAAACGCATATAAAAAGCCTGGATCTTATCAGTTCTACCTACTATACATGCCAAATCGTCGGTTTGGACTATTACATGCTGGATTGTGAACAAAAAACAATTTTACCTACGCATCTAAGAGACACTGTAGAAAAAAGTATGAACGAATATATGCGTCATTCCTGTAAAAATGTATAATTGTGATGTCTTTAATGTTTAATAAATATATATTTTTGTAATATCTGTGTTTTATTCACTGTTTGTCCCTCACGAGTCCCAACTTGTCTTGTCTGCCCGCCAACCTTGCGCCAGGGAAAACCCGTTGCCCGGGTCAATGACCTTAATATCTATTCTTGTCTCAACTCGTCTTGTCGGGCCGATATACTGACGCCAGGAAAAACCCAAGGGGTTGCGACACACTGACCTAGCTCACGATTTATTATTGTCTTGACTCGTCTTGTTGAGCCGTAAAGCTGACGCCAGGGAAAATTCCGTTGCCCAGGGCAATGACCTCAATATCTATTCTTGTCTCAACTCATTTTGTAGGGCCAACATACTGGCGCCAGAGAAAACCCTGGTTGCCGAGGTCACGATTTTTTCTTGTCCTGACTTGTATTGTCGACCCACCAGACTGGCACCAGGGTTGCGACACATACATATAAGGAGGGGGGGAGTGAAATGGGTCTCATGGCCAGGGAAGTATTTATCATACTCTACCACCGACAGCCATAGTGTGAGTTTCGTGCTGGGTAGACCATTAGAGTCTAGTGATAGGGGGAAACCAATGTTCATTCTACATAAGACCGCCATAGCGCTAGGCTCGTGCCGAAACGTCACGGTCTTTTTGCTTGCCCCCCCCCAAATAAACTACAATGCCATAATCAATTAATAAAAACTATAACACCGCAAACCTATTCAATAATTAATTAGCAATAATTAATTAACAATCATTAATAATTAATCATCAAGAATCAACATGTGGTGGGCGAGGGGTGGAAGGGGATGCTTGTAGGAAGAGGGGGAGGACGTAATCAGCACTTAGAAAATGATGTCAGGGGGTGTGGTTGCGGGGGGGGGGAATAATGGTAAATCAAACGGATGTGGAACATCACAATACTATCTCGCGGTGTGATGTAGTGATGCGAGACATCGCCCCAGCTACTTGCGAGCAACGCTTCGTTGTGACTAAGGCAATTTTAATAAATGTTAAGTTTGCAGAGACACGTGATACAATGCTTTTGGAAGGACCTTTACTCCATTTCTTTACTCTATGTTATAAGTAACTAGAACGATTGCTGCCACCCAAACAAATGTACGCCACATATCTCTATATTGATCTAGTTTTATCCCGTCTCCCTCATTTCACCCTATCCCTATCATGAGTTAATTATATCCAGTCTCCATCATTTCACCCTATCCCTATCTTGAGCTAATTATATCCAGTCCCCCTTATTACACCCTATCCTTATCTTGATATAGTTATATCCAGTCTCCCTTAATTACACCCTATCCCTATCTCTAACTAGTAATATACCATCCCCCTCATTACAGCCTATCTTGAGCTAATTATATCTATTCCCCCTTATTACACCCTATCCCTATCTTGATCTAGTTATATCCAGTCTCCTTTATTACACCCTATCCCCATCTTGAGCTAGTTATATACCATCCCCCTCATTACAGCCTATCCCTATATTGAGCTAGTTATATCCAATCTCCCTTGTTACACCCTATCCTTATCTTGAGCTAGCTATATCCAGTCTCCCTCATTACTCCCTATACCTATATTGAGATAATTATATCCAGTCTAACTCATTACACCCTATCCTATCTTGAGCTTGTTATATACCTTCCCCCACATTACACCCTATTTTTATCTTGAGATAATTACATCCAATCTCCCTTATTATGCCCTATCCCTATCTTGAGCTAATTATATCCAGTCCCCCTTATTACACCCTATCCTTATCTTGAGCTAGTTATATACCATCCCCCTCATTACAGCCTATCCCTATCTTGAGCTAATTATATCCAATCTCCCTTGTTACACCCTATCCTTATCTTGAGCTAGCTATATCCAGTCTCCCTCATTACACCCTATACCTATATTGAGATAATTATATCCAGTCTAACTCATTACACCCTATCCTATCTTGAGCTTGTTATATACCTTCCCCCACAAGAGCTAATTATATCCAGTCCCCCTTATTACACCCTATCCTTATCTTGATATAGTTATATCCAGTCTCCCTTATTACACCCTATCCCCATCTTGAGCTAGTTATATACCATCCCCCTCATTACAGCCTATCCCTATCTTGAGCTAATTATATCCAGTCCCCCTTATTACACCCTATCCTTATCTTGATATAGTTATATCCAATCTCCCTCATTACACCCTATACCTATCTTGAGCTTGTTATATACCATACCCCTCATTACACCCTATCCCTATATTGAGCTAGTTATATCGAATCTCCCTTATTACACCCTATCCTTATCTTGAGCTAGCTATATCCAGTCTCCCTCATTACACCCTATCCCTATATTGAGATAATTATATCCAGTCTAACTCATTACACCCTATCCTATCTTGAGCTTGTTATATACCTTCCCCCACATTACACCCTATTTTTATCTTGAGATAATTACATCCAATCTCCCTTATTATGCCCTATCCTTATCTTGAGCTAATTATATCCAGTCTCCTTTATTACAGCCTATCTTTATCTTGATCTAGTTATATACCATCCCCCTCATTACAGCCTATCCCTATCTTGAGCTAATTATATCCAGTTTCCCTTATTACAGCCTATCCCTATCTTGAGCTAGTTATATCCAGTCCACCTCATTACACCCTATCTCTTCCAGGTTCATTCTAAAGTTATCCTCCCATATGCGTCCACATCTTCCCAACGGTTTATTCCCATTGGGTTTGCCAGTCAATACTCTCAACAAGGTTCTAGAATCTAGACTCTCCCATTCGTGCTGCATATCCTAACCACCGTAAGCTATGAGACTTCATAATCCTAATAATATATTGTAATTAGTGTAGGATAATTATGTAACTCATCAATTTAAGTCTGTGTATATTTTGAGATTTAAAATATATGAGATTTAAACCCATACATCTAATATATCTCGTGAGACATCTGTATCTGTAAGCAGGTGTACTAAATATTATACTGTTATACTGCCGGTGCTGAGGAAGTTGGTGTTTCACTCTTGATCAGGTGTAATGATGATGCAATTACCTCCTGAATAATTTCTCACTCTCACTCTACATAAACTCACGTATTTTTTCTTTAAATTTAACCTCCACTATCTGTATTGTTACAAATACATATTTTCATAAGCATTTTGTTTTCGAAAACCCTAATTTGGTTTTCGTCATGTGAGGTAAGAGCTCACGTTTCACAGCCATTGAGAACAACTGATAGAAATATTGCTTAGTATATTCTGTGTTTTACATTCCTTGAGATGTTAACAACTTAGCGATAGTAAACATGATATTATAATAAAAAAAAAAGATTTTACTAATTGCAAGCATAATTCCAAGTGTATTTATATTTTAAAAATAAAAAATGGTTTAATTAAATTGCTTCAATATTTAAATTCAATATTTAAAAAATGGTTAATATCTTTTTATTTTAGGTTCAAGTAAATATGATGTTTGATTGAATAATGGAAGATAAGTGAACATGATTTAAATATGTATTCAAATAAATTAATAGATCTACATAATTCAAGCATTACAATTTACTGATCTAGAGGTATTTAATGTTGTTGTCAGAAATATTTAATGGATGATCGATAGACCATGAAAGCATGTTTTTTTGATTCTACCATGCGTGTGATAAATTTTCTATTCATTATGTATTTCATGTCTATCTTTGTTTTTTTATTACTAAACCAATCATGAGTAAAAATATACTGTTACTCCGATGGCATTTTATAATGGAATGGGGGTTATTTGTGAGGTGATAATTATAATAAAACTTGGTCTGATGCAAAATTCAAAACATTACCAAACACATTTTTTTTTGTTAGTGTCGTACTCAAATTAGTGAAAAGAACGTCAAGGAAAATGCGAAACGTACGTCAACCTGTCAGAAAGTTTCGTGATCCCTGACTGACGGGCTATTCAAAAAGTTTAGTATTCAAATTTTCCTCTTCATGCTGTGACTTCTGTACAGTATTTTTTATATTAAACAAATTTACATCCCTCAGAGAAAAGCTAGTATGTGCCAAAGCGAAAATTTTTTGAGGCCCACAGTGGTGGGTACCCAGACAAAGATATTGGTAGTTTTGGTCAGGTAAACCTATATCGGGGATGTCATGGCTCGAATCCCTGTACTTAAACCATATTTTTCATAATTTGTTTCCCAATTTCCCTAAGCTATTTTTTTTTAAAAGTCTAGCTCCTCAGCCCTTATTTTCGTTATATATTTGGATGCCGTGGATTGGTAATACTACCCGTAATTGTTTGCGCACCGCATCTTATTATCCATTTGGACAATCACATATTAATAATAATGGGCTAGGCAATAATATACTAGAAGTTATAGCAAATGCACCCAAATTTGAGTTAAAAGAAGATAAATAATATGGAAAAATCTACACTATGTCCCTTGACAGGGGTTGGAATTTTGATCCACACATTACCAGCAAACAAGACATGAATACATCTTGTGAATGTGGGGAATGCCAGGCCTCCACCATGGTTCGGTTTCCATGTTAAACTGTAGGTCCTCCATTTCATCTCACAATTGCCCTACCATTACACATTAGCATAAGTGCGTACAACCCGAACGGGTAGTAAGACGCGGTGCTAATAATAATAATAATAATAATAATAACATGAATAGGTACCGACCGATGCGTGCTACGAAATAACCACAAAAAAATTGTCACTAGAATTCATTAATAAAGTTTATACTAAATAGCCATAAATCTCAACATATCTGTATAAAAATGCAGAAAATGTTAATATACATCAAATAACCCAAATATAAAGATACAATGTTTTTAAAAACAATTTTGTGTACATAATTTCTCCAATACAGTCGTATAGACTAGACATATTATTTACATATTTGACGGCTTTTAAACTGTGTGTAATGAAAACAAAATTGCATTTTTTCAGAAAAATTCTCAAGAAAAATTTGATATACGTATATTTTCACGTTTATGCGTTACAATAAATTATTCGCCCAACTTAAAATCACGCCAAAAACATTTTTGTTCAAAACTTAATTTAAAAACTCTACCTATCATGTTCGTGTCAAGCTTACTCTGTGAAAAAGTTGATATCTAATACAAATCCTTTAAGGAATTGAGGGTGTAGTTAAATATAGCTCTGATAAACATTTATAATTTTTTTATTTTAAGATTTCGTTTAGAAAACCTTTGCAATAGTATTCATAATATTTTATTTCTATAAATTGAATTGGTAACATTATAATTGTTGTAACTAGTCATAATTAATTACGTATTAATAAAAGGGGTTTATGTTTAAATAATGTAATTTTAAATTAATATTAATGAGGGTGATTTAAAACCACTTTTAAAAAATACTCTCTCATATGACATAAATATGTATTTGAATATAATGTTGTCCTATTACAAAGAATTTTAGACTCCAACGACAGAGTATATATAATTTAAATGTTACTTCACCGGGCTATTTTTTGTTTGAAAGCTATTGTATATTCTGATAAATTACATAAGAAATACTAATATGATATATTTTTAAAAAATATTGCATATCCCCACCCGTTTGTGCTGCACGCGCGCGCGCGCGCGCGCGCAGACACACACACACACACATATTTACTAGTTACGCAAATGTGGTGGGAATGGGGAAAATACATTTAGATAAAATATCTGTTTTTGCTTGAAGGGAGATTGAAAAACCATATAGAAATAAATATCCACAATACACTCAATCTAGATTTGAGCTGTAAAATCTATTGAAAGAGTCAAGGTATTGGGCCAATGTGACAATTTTAGAATATATTAAATATATTTCACACATGAGGATGTTGATAGCCGGGATTGAGTCAATTGGTTTGACCATCGCCCTAAAATATTGTTCATTTATTTTCCAATTCATCTGGGCTTTAAACATTTTATTTGCGATAAAAATTGAAATATACCTGCATTTGTTTGGAGGGAGAGTGATAAACCAGTTGGGTAAAAAGGTCCCTCAGTACACTCAACCAAGATTCGAATATAAATATCCCCGTCACTGGTAAACCAGACTGGAAGAACCTGATATCTAGCCCGTGCGCCCACCGATGTGGGTGTGTAAACGTTAAAAACCGCCACACGAAAACCTTTCCCGTCCTCAGTAAGAGGTGAACGAAATATAGCAGCCTAAGTTATTTATTCATCTTTGGCAAAGCGGGAGTAGGCGGCGTAATATGTCACTATTTACATCTCTCGTGATACGGCGTGGCAGGCGGATTTCCACTTGTCAGTTTAGAAGAGATGATTCCGACAGCGCTATTTGTAGATAAACCTTCACTCTCTTGTTTTCACTATAAAACTCTGGTAGGGGTGGTTAAGCGGGTATTGAGGGGAGGGGGGGGCGTGAGGGTTCTGGAACAACGTTATACTCCGATAGCTCAAGCATGGGAGCTCTTCTATAACGATACAATATACAAAAGGGAAGAAATTCATTACAATCAACAAAGAGCGTGTTTGATTCTCTACTACTACTATTATTATTATTATTATTATTATTAGCACCGCGTCTTACTACCCGTTCGGGTTATACACACTTACGCTAATGTGCAATGGAAGGGTGATTGTGACATGAAATGAAGGACCTACAGTTTAACGTGGAATCCGAACCACGGTGGAGGCCTGGCATTCCCCACATTCACAATATGTCTTGTCAGAGGTGAAGGAAGGGTTTGGTAATCAGATAAATCTGTGCCGGGACCGAGGATTGAACCTCGGCCGCCAGCATAGAAGTCTGACACCTTACCCCTAGACCACAAGGTCACCTCTGATTATATTGAAGTAGGGGTTCTAACCTTGGCTAGGAGTACTAAGGATGGATTTCCCTAAATGTTCTCCTACTTTCCTTTCCTTTCACGAAAATGCGGGTAAGTATCATAATGGATTCTATCTTCTTCATTTTGTCTTATTAGTTATATTGAATTTTTATAGCTAACATTGCATTGAAACGTGGAGCAAAACATTGAAAATATAAAATTAGATTCTTGACAGTAAATACCACGCAACATTATGATTAAGTGATTATAGAGAGGCTGTCTTCAAGTTCAAGCGAACTTAACACTCATTTTGCTCCACTCTTAATTATTGCACCTAATATTATTTTGGAACTAAGTTATCGTTTTGGTTCCGATTAGGACATTTTCCTGGATTTGTGTTTACGAAGGGATGTTTATTTTTATAAGGTTTTTTTAAATTGGTTTTCTAACTTAAACTTATATTTAAACAGATTCAGTGGTCGAATGACTTAAATTAGCGTCACTCTTGCAAAAGATTTGGCTGACGATGTGGGGATAATGGGGCTCAAACTCCAGTCGTGTACACTGAGGGAGGTTTTTCTTAAATGGTTGGCCACTCTACTTTCACGCAATTATTTACACACTACTTCCAAATTCAACCTTCTTCAACCTTAGTACATTTGGGAAATTAGTATATATGCATATAATCTGAACGGGTAGTAATACAAGATGTTTACACTAAAAAACGTGTATTTTATAAAGTGGACATTGAATTATTTTTATGAATAAAGTACCCTAAGATTTTGGAACCAGTAGGTCTTGAGATTTACCGATGGGACTTAAACGCTTGAAGGCCCTCACACAGTTGAATATCGTGTTCTTAATAAATTAACAATTTGGTGGATTATAGGCTAACACAAATCATTGTTACTTTTCCTTCATTAAATATAAACTATGACGGAAAATTGTCTTGCTATAACTATTTAGAAATAAATTGTTTATTTTACCCGAAGTTATCTCAAGTTTAGCAAATCAGTAATTATTCAACATTTAGGGTAATAAGAAGGGCTCAAACTTACTTACATAAAGATGGTTCACATGCCCCGATCAGATAAAATATAGAAATTTTAAATGGTATATTTGGAATTTCTATATTACTAAAATGCTGGAACACCTAAGACACAATCAAAATAAATCTAGAAACATCAATTTTTCTTGTAAATCTCTCCTAGGTAAAAGGAAGGGCTAGGAATTACCTACTTAAAAAGAGTTTACATGACAAGATCAGATAAAAAATATAGCTGTACCTCCCCCATCTATAATCAACATATATGGTAAAAGTAAGGGCTTGCTTGAACTTACTTACATAACAATAGTTACCATGACTTGATCAGATTAGAAATATAATATTTAAATTATGTATTTGACACATCATTAGTGCGTACGCAGAGTTTCAGATTTTTTGGTTTCATTGTTTCGGGGTTACCTAAACCAAGGGGCACGTAGTTTAAGTCATCGACATTTCAATATGTAAAAGTAGTATAAATATATCCAACGTAACTCCATAAGTTTTCCTTTAAAAGATAAGCCTATGTTCAACTTAATGTTAATATCCTTAAGTTCCAAAGAATAAATATGTTAAAGCCTTGTCTCTCTTAGTTTCTTATTTTGGACCTGCATGTACTGGTGGTCATGTGGTCTAATGTATTAAGACATGACCATATATAATCATAAAAAATAATTACACATCCAGGTTGCCCCAAGTATTTATGCCAAGATTCTTACACTTAAAGTTACAACGTTAACACACAAATATACTTTCGATTTCATTTATTTGATTGTGTCCTTTTTATACTCCGAGTTTCAGCTACCTTTTAATGGCTGAATTCATTTGTTTTTCTAAATTGTTACAAATGTAAATGTAAGATAATATCATATAAAGCTGTGAAACGTTATCTGTGTAAAGTTTTTTGTAACTATTTATCTGCTAATGTGATGTGGTAACGAAACAATAAACCAAATTGAACCCTTAAGTTACTATTTTTGAACCCTCTTCGATGGGCGCGTGGTCTAACAAAATACTCTTACAGTAGGTTAGACTGCAAATGATGGTGAGATGGAGGTTCGAATCTCGGTCGCGTGTACTGAGGGTGATTATTCTGAAAGGGTCTGTTCACTCCCCCTCCACGCAAATGTGGGTACACTTTATATTAATATATTATTATTATTATTAGCACCGCATCTTAATACCCGTTCGGGTTATACGCACTTACGCTAATGTGAAATGTAAGGGTGATTGTGAGATGAAATGAAGGACCTACAGTTTAACGTGGAATCCGAACCACGGTGGAGGCCTGGCATTCCCCACATTCACAATGTCTTGTCAGAGGTGAAGGAAGGGTTTGGTAATCAGATAAATTTGTGCCGGGACCGAGGATTGAACCCCGGCCACCAGCATAGAAGTCGGACACCTTACCACTAGACCACCAGGTCACCTAAATTAATATAACTTTACTAACATACGTGTATAACTAAAACGGGTAGTAAGACGTGGTGCCAAAAAAACCTATCTTTGGATATAGGATTGAAATGTCTCTTGTAATTTCCCTTTATATCTGAACCAGAAAATTTTCCTTGTTGATTCAAGCTAGATAGAGATAAGTTAATACAATACTAAGCGTTCCGTATTAAAAAAAAATTAAACATCGTTGACGTGATTTAAGATTCCATTCTTGAAACAGACGTATAGATAATCATAATTACATTTGAGGTGCACACCCGAAAGTTCCCCTAGATACATGTGCCAAAGTTTCTAGGTTTGTTTGGTTTTTTAAATCACATAATATAGAGACAAACACACACATAAACACTTATATACACGATATATTGTCATTATAATAATAATAAATATATTAAGCAAGGCCTCTTATTTCCCATGTGGGTAATACGATTAAGTACTATTTACACTAATGTATTAGAATTAGGAGGGTTGATATAGAGAAAGTGAGCACACATTTGTGTGGAGGGAGAGTGTAAAACCATTTAGGAAAAACCATCGTCAGTTCACCCGAGCGATATTAGTCTCTCAAATCTTCCCGTCCTTGGCTGTCCAGCTCAATAACAAACTAGCGCTTTAGCTACCTGCACCAACTAGGTGGGTTGCACTATATTGTATGCATATGATTTCACATTAATTACATTCATAATACACATTTTTATATCGAAGGAAAATTTAAAAACATTACATATTTTTTTGCTAAGTTTTTGTGTGACTTAAATTAAATGATGATGTAGTTTTTACATAATGGTTGAAAAACACAAACACATCTTTATTAAAGTTGAAGAAACAAACAACAACCAATTAGACACTTTTCCACATAAAAATAACAGCCAAAACATTGACTAAGAATATAGGATTCCATTTCGAGATCAAGGTTCCATAGTTTGTTAAAATCATTATGTTTTTTCATATAGTTATTATTTAAGATTAGCACAGTATTTATTATGTATACGTAGGTTAATACTTAAATTTATTAACTTCGTTTCAAATTGGTACCATTCATTCAAGCTTTGTACACAACTATTTAAGTTGTTTAATTTCGATGTATTTAATGTGTTTATTTATATATTTATAAGGAGCAGACACCTTTATATATGAAATAATACCTCTATGGATTAAATCTATCAACTTATTAGTAAACTAATATTTCACTTTTTATTAAAAATAATGAATAATTCAGGAACATGATCTTTATAATTTTAAAATAATTAGATATTAGGTCTTACTTCACGCAAATGCGTGTACACTTTTTGTGGATTCAAACTTCCTCATTCCTTGCTCATTAGCATGGTTAGACCATACACATATAATCCATACGAGACGCTGTGCTAAATTACAAAAACAAATTATTAATTATTATTATATATTATATACGCTTATGTACTGATTACGTTAAAGAGTTATGAAATGGGAAGGTTGAATTCAGAGGATGTAAACCTGCATTTGCGTGAAGGGAGAGTGAAAAAATATTTAGAAAAAACCACCCCCAGTTTGCCCGACCGAGTTTTGAAACTCTATATCCCAGTCTTCGGCAGTCTAGCTCAACACTAAACTAGTTCGTTAGCTAACTATGCCACCGAGGCAGGTTAAAAAAACAAATATTGTTGCTAAATACAAGAAACAAATGTTTTAACTTAAAAATAAAATTGATTCACATCAAAATACAATAATTGTAATCTTCATACGTGTTCCTAAGATAACAATGCACGTACAGATTTTTAATTTATATGCGGCTTGGCAGCAACGAGCCCGTGGACCAGTGCCGATCTGCGGACCACCAGTTGAGAAAACCTGCACTAGAGTGAATTTGAAGTGCATCCCATCCACCGTTACCATCCACTTTAAAAAAAAACTGATGGACATGTGTGGATATCGTAATTTACTGGCAGAATTGTGTCTCCTTTTTTTTTAGAGTCGTGTTTACATTTTTATCTTGCCTCCAATAGTCTCCCGCTTCTCCCCCTTTCACCGTGTATGTATGTACTGTACATGTGCGTACTGTGAAAGGACACGTGTGTCGTTAACGCCATTCTGTCGGCATACCCATCAATCAACATACGTGTAGCAAGCAGTCAGTAGGAGAGACATAGAACCGATGGAAGGGTGGAAGGGTGGATGAAAGGGGGTTGGTGGCGAGGGGGATTGAAAGTAGAGGGTGCAGGGAAGAGAAAGTACATCGCTAACATTTCCCGAACCACCATCAATATACACACAACGCCGGTCCCCTTGTGGAGAGAGAATCTTTATCTATCCCACACATTGCTTGTCAATGTCACTTTGTTGGACCATCTTTATCGGTTAAAAAAAAAGAGTAGAGGGGATAGACACGCTTTTTTTTATGTGGCTAGGGATTCTTTGTAGATCTGGCTGATCGTCAGGTTGTCGTTGACGTAATCACCATGAGTGCCAACCACAGGTGTGTGTAAGGAGAACATCCCTTAACTCTATTTTGCCTCTCAGGTTTTATTCACAATGAAATGAATAGTGTGCCACTAGATTATTAATTTACAAATAAATATACATTCTTTAAATATAACAGCTTGGCAATTTAATCCATCATAAATAAATAAATATATGAATGTATGTTTTATTTTAGAATCTCTGACTCTTAAACCAGGTAAACTAGAAGTCTGAAACTCGCCATAGGCTTACGTATTAAGGTGAACTTGAGGGTGTAATATCATCTCAGGATTTATTTGAAAACTTTTACATCTATTGAAAAATTGACGTCCAAAGCTAAAGGAACATTTATTATCCTCTTTGAATATAATTGAGTATTTATTGTTTATTGTATATCTGGATAATCAAGGAAAAACATCGACTTAAAATCTTAGGATAAATTACAGAGAAAGACATAAAGTCAGCTGTTTTAATAAATGGTTTCTGTATTTCATATTATTTTTGAGATAAAAAAGAAAGTATTAATTTGCAAATAAAAATACATGGATTAAGCTACAAATATTTCTTTAATAATTTGATTTTACATTAAAATATGCAACTATTACGACAAATTACTTCTTCCATTTAAAAGGTAGCCAAAATAATCTCTCATTTAAAATAAAAGCTAATATTATCATATAAATAAAACAATATTTGTATTTATGTGTTAACGACTTCACTTAGGGCCAAGAAACGTTACAAAATAAGGATACCTGAGGGTGACACCTTGTGATTTTTATTTTTATTTTACATAATATATTCAAAACCTTAGACCACTTGACCACTAATGTATGTAGCTCCAAAACATAAATATCCTTGAAAGTTGACATATTTTATACTTATCTAAGGAAACCCGGCATTGGTGCCCACATGGTTTAAGGTCTCTCTCTCTCTCTCGCAATTAACTAGACTGCCGATGATGGGGAGATTGGGGTTCGAATTCTGGCGGGGAGTACTTAGGGTGGTTTTACCACTCTCTCTCCACGCAAGCGAAGGCAAACTTACTATAAATTGAACCTTTAACATCGCTAATACATTGGCTTAATTAAATACATAGGCGTATAACCCGTTCAGCCGTAAGACGGGGTGATAAAAAACGAAGGAATATTTAGTGTTTGTACATCAAGTGTATTAAAAAAAATCAAGGCCTATTTAATTATATCTTGACACCTTAGATCACGTGATCACCAACTACTGTGGATATTAAACAAAAAACACATTAAAAGTGGAAACTTGATATTTGATTACATTATTAGGGTATCCTTATTTAATGTTTTTAAAAATACTTTTCTTTTTACATCATCAAATGCTAATAATAATAATCAAAAAAATAGCAATACAATTATATTGAGTAAAAGATTAATGACTGTAAATTATGATTGTTACTATTATTATTATTATTATTATTATTAGCACCGCGTCTTACTACCCGTTCGGGTTATATGCACTTACGCTAATGTATAATGGTAGGGATGATTGTGAGATGAAATGGAGGACCTACAGTTTAACGTGGAATCCGAACCACGGTGGAGGCTTGTCATTCCACACATTCACAAATTATGATTAATACACTTCAATTATGATTGTTGTTACCCATTTATTTGATATATTTTATCACATCTAAAACATAAATTACTTTGTTTAGTTTAAAAGTGATTTAAATCTAACATACAATAGATTGTTTTAATCATGGCAATAATTCTTATTTAAAATGTCAACTAGATACATATAATATTTGGCGAGTTATTTAACTATTTCTCCCTCCGTGTATTTCTATCCATCCAGTGAATTTGTTCTCAATGTGTGGTAGGAAAGGGGGGGGGGAAGTTTAATTTATGGGAAGGGAAAGAAAGGTACCCTATTTCTTATGGAGGGAAAGGAGAAAACCCTTTAGTAAAACCTTCTTTCGTAACTGAAAAACATTTAGTAAAACCTTTTTTCAGTACGAAACAAGGTTTTACTAAATGTTTTTCAGTACGAAAGAAGGTTTTACTAAATGTTTTTCAGTACGAAAGAAGGTTTTACTAAAGGGTTTTCAGTACGAAAGAAGGTTTTACTAAATGTTTTTCAGTACGAAAGAAGGTTTTACTAAAGGGTTTTCTCCTTTCCCTCCATAAGAAATAGGGTACCTTTACTTTCCCTTCCCATAAATTAAACTCCCCCCCCCCTTTCCTACCACACATTGCCCGGGTTCTAAACCAGAGCTTCTCGTCATTGGCAAACCGGACTAGACAAGTTTGACGTTTATTCCACGTATCCACCGAGGTCGGTTATTATTTAGCTGTCACGTTTTAGAAATAAATTAAATAAGGCTAGAAATCCGACAAACTCTAAAATTAAAAAGTTAACATTCTAAGCCACATGATAAACGATTTTTAATGCAATCCAAATCTTAATTTTAATATACACTTTTTCTTATACTGTTTGAAAAAGATTTTCCGTTTTACTACATTTGATTTTGTTATTCTGACAATGTGTTCTATAATTTGTGTGACTTACTCTACTTTATGACATGAGCATAGCAGCTTTTTTTTTAGGTGGGATGGAAGGGGATGCGACAAAAACCCAGTATGTTTGTAGTTTTTATGACAAAACTTTTTTAGCCAAAATAAATAAATTAATGCTCCAGTACAAACATAAAATTTAATTTTCTTCCCATGTTGACCTCAAAGGTTCTTGAATATATCCCAAGGGTGTCCTTGAACTTAATGACAACTTTGTCTCTTGATTTAAAAAGTTTGTCATCTAATGCCGCTTCGCTCATAAAGGATATTCAACAACTGTTATTATTATTATTATTATTATTATTAGCACCGCGTCTTACTACCCGTTCGGGTTGTACGCAGTTACACTTATGTGTAATGGTAGGGTGATTGTGAGATGAAATGGAGGACCTACAGTTTAACGTGGAATTCGAACCACGGTGGAGACCTGGCATTCCTCACATTCACAAGATGTCTTGTCAGAGGTGAAGGAAGGGTTTGGTAATCAGATAAATCTTTNAGATGTCTTGTCAGAGGTGAAGGAAGGGTTTGGTAATCAGATAAATCTTTGCCGGGACCGGGGATCGAGCCCCGGCCGCCAGCATATAAGTCTGACACCTTACCCCTAGACCGCCAGCTCACCAACAACTGTTGATATCAACATGTGAAGAATGTTAAACTCTATATTTGTACTGAAGCAATATTTTAGCCAAAAAAAGGTTTTGACCTAAAAATTTCAAAAGCAATGTACTTTTCTCGCGAACACTTCTATCCCACCTTAAGAAGCACAAATATGATTATATCATTATCCCATTTTATATTGCTCCCATATCACTGTGAACCTTCTTTATCAACAAGGAGATAAAATAAGGTATATTTGATAATTGCTTACCAGCATGTGCGAGTTTATTAGATTTTGGTAAAAAATAAAAATAATTAAAGAATATTAGTGAGAAGAGAGATATTTTCTATTCTCTAAAAGTTAGTCACAAGCTTAGAATGTTTAGTTTTGAAATTGGAGTTGGGTATTCATTACTGGCAATGATTTTTATTTTTATTATATTTTAATAATTGTTTAGACTATACTTATCAAAAATAATAATTTTATTATTTTTGAAAAGTCTCTATCTTAGAGAAAACTGTCATTAGCGTCGTTTTACTTGCTTCCGTGGTCGATGAGTCAAAAGTGTTATGCTCGCGATAACAAGGACTAACAAGAATTATAATTTTGAGGTCCAAATCCTGGTAAGAATTTACTGAAGCTGGTATTTACAAATTTAACCTTGTTACAACAAATATGGGATGATTGTAACGCTCACCTATGCTGTCCCTGTTGACTTGCTTGGAATGGACTTCAAAACACGAGACACTCTCCACAACACGCACTACATTCAACTGAACTGGTGTTCGAGGCTCACCACTGGCA
>CABFVX010009227.1:0-19431 GCA_902151425.1 Timema shepardi
GTTGACTGTCAGAAGTCAGCTGTGAGCTGTCAGTCAGCACCAAAGAAGCCATGGGGCTGCTGTATATACCTAAATGTTGACTGTCAAACGTCAGCTGTGAGCTGTCAGTCAGCACCAAAGAAGTCGTGGGGTTACTGTATATATCTAAATGATGACTGTCAGAAGTCAGCTGTGAGCTGTCAGTCAGCACCAAAGAAGCCACGGCGCTACTGTACATAACGGGGTGCAATCGTTCCTCGTCCTCTCCTTGCCCTTCTAGAGGATTCTGCCTGGGTGGCCAATAGAGGGAGACAGCAGGACGTTGCACTACTGAGAGATGTAATGTCAATTAAATACCTTTATAATATTATTACATTGGACTATATCTAATATGTTCATAAGGGATGTGTACAACCCGACTGCATGCTGGACGATGAGAGGGTAGGAAAGAGGAGAGGGGGATGAAGTTGTCTGTCGTTCATCAAGCTGAGAACATTAGTTGAGATACTACTACTCCAATAATATAACCGGGTTCAACTCCCCGCCTGTCTCTGCAGGTACATTTACACCAATTAAGCAAACTACTCTATTTACGTTAAGGTTCAGAATATTTGTATATATATATTTTTTTCAAATATAAACCAGTCTGGAAATATTTATTATTTGACTAGTCTGAGAATACTAACGTTAGAGGTGGTAAGGGAGAAACTGCCTCAAACATAAAAAAGTATTTTAAAAGTAAAACTTTTGAGTTTTCTTAAAAATTAATTATTTTTATTTGAGTATACACTAATCTATTAAAATATTAACGTTCTAAAAATAATTAAAAATAATTATAAAGTTTTTTATAAGAATATATCTTAGGTTAAGATGAAAGTCATAAAAATGGGGGATACAAAATAGTAAAATGTTTTATAATAAGTTTAAATTGTGTTGAACATGATCAACACACTTTCATGAATCACTTATTCAGTAATAATTTCAAGTGGAGGTTCTTTTATTTTCCTTACTTTTCTATTGAAAAACTAGAACTTTTAACGAGTGGTATTTCTTCATCTGAAATTGATCCAAATTCTTTTTCAGGATTAAAACGTGCACTTTATTCAAATTCTGAATAATAATTTATATCGTCCACAATATCAGATTCAAGCTCTTCATCTATTTCCTATTCCCTAATTAATTCCTCTCTACTCATATTCCTCCCTGTTCATCTTCCTCTCTGTTCATCTTCCTCCCTATTCATCTTCATACCTATTCTTCTTCCTCCCTGTTCATCTTCCTCCCTATTCATCTTCCTCCCTGTTCATCTTCCTCCCTGTTCACCTTCCTCCCTGTTCATCTTCCTCCCTGTTCATCTTCCTCCCTGTTCATCTTCCTCCCTGTTCATCTTCCTCTCTGTTCATCTTCCTCCCTGTTCATCCTCCTCCCTGTTCATCTTCCTCCCTGTTCATCTTCCTCCCTGTTCACCTTCCTCCCTGTTCATCTTCCTCCCTATTCATATTCCTTCCTGTTCATCTTCCTCCCTGTTCATCTTCCTCCCTGTTCATCTTCATCTCTGTTCATCTACCTCCCTGTTCATCTTCCTCCCGGTTCATCTTCCTACCTGTTCATCTTCCTCCCTATTCATCTTCCTCCCTGTTCATCTTCCTCTCTGTTCATCTTCCTCCCTGTTCATCTTCCTCCCTGTTCATCTTCCTCCCTGTTCATCATTCCTCTCTGTTCATCTTCCTCCCTGTTCATCTTCCTCCCGGTTCATCTTCCTCCCGGTTCATCTTCCTCTTTGTTCATCTTCCTCCCTGTTCATCTTCCTCCCTATTGATCTTGCTCCCTATTCATCTTCCTCCCTGTTCGTCTTCCTCTTTGTTCATCTTCCTCCCTGTTCATCTTCCTCTCTGTTCATCTTCCTCCCTGTTCATCTTCCTCCCTGTTCATCTTCCTCCCTGTTCAATCTTCCTCTCTGTTCATCTTCCTCCCTGTTCATCTTCCTCCCTGTTCATCTTCCTCCCGGTTCATCTTCCTCCCTGTTCATCTTCCTCCCTATTCATCTTCCTCCCTGTTCATCTTCCTCTCTGTTCCTTCTTCCATTCCTATTGCATCTGTACTTGCCTTCAAGAGTAAATAAAACGTTGTTGATAAAATAACGACTTACCTGATCTTACAGTCCTCCCTTCCCCTCTCTTACAGTCCTCCCTTCCCCTCTCTTACAAACATGGAGGGTTTGAGTGACGTCACTGGAGAATTCAACATTGGGTATTTTTAATAACATTTTAGAAGCGAGGTTTAATCCTGGTAAACAGGTAAATGTGATGCATAAATAACTGTTATCTACTGGAGGCGCAGCTTCAGATCTAAATAGATATCTCGTGTTGGTTTCATTTGGATTTCACTCTGCGACATTTTATTATATGAAAGGGGCTATAAGCTACATATAATGTTAAATTCGGAAACTCAAAATTGTTATATAAAAATAATGAATATGGGCGATACGTTTTATTTAGGTAATCAAGAAATATTGTTAGCACCGTTGAAATGCTTTGCTTCTCTCAATGCACTGTAATGTGTTGGTT
The DNA here is from genome assembly GCA_902151425.1 of Timema shepardi. Classification (NCBI taxonomy): domain Eukaryota; kingdom Metazoa; phylum Arthropoda; class Insecta; order Phasmatodea; family Timematidae; genus Timema; species Timema shepardi. The sequence goes on from CABFVX010009227.1 coordinate 2,547, forward strand.
TGTCTCTTCTTGTTGAGGTAGAAACTTTTATTTCCAAATAAAGTAGACTCTTCGGCATTTGTTATCCCTGAGCAAATGCGCCATCAGGCAATTTTGGCCTATATTACCTATGTTTACGTTTTGTCTGTTTGTTTGATAATTTTCATTATTATTATTATTATTATTATTATTGTTAGGTGTTCTGTCTTACGAAAGGTCAATTCCTTTTGTCAGTGAACTTAGACCTACAACGCGCCCTGTCTTCTGCCTCCTCCTTTATCTCCTTTTCCTCCTTTATCCTATTTCCTTCAAGTCATCCAATGTTTGAACCCTCCTTCTTCCGAATCTCCCCTTTCCCTTAACATTTCCTTTTAATAAAATTAAAGTTATAACTTGTTAAGATATTTTTAAAGTTTAAAGTAAATCCCTGTCATCTTACCCAGACGAACGATCGTTTAAGTCAGCTTTATTTCTTGTATTAAATCCAAGTGACAGTTTAGATGCTTCGAGAAGGTTCTTCTAATATCAATGATTGACGTAGATTATATATAAATGGTCAACAATGTATAAGGTGACCTGGCGGTCTAGGGGTAAGGTGTCAGACTTCTGTGCTGGTGGCCGGGGTTCAATCCTCGGTCCCGGCACAGATTTATCTGATTACCAAACCCTTCCTTCACCTCTGACAAGACATCTTGTGAATGTGGGGAGTGCCAGGCCTCCACCGTGGTTCGGATTCCACGTTAAACTGTAGGTCCTCCATTTCATCTCACACTCACCCTACCATTACACATTAGCGTAAGTGCGTATAACCCGAACGGGTAGTAATACGCGGCGCTAATAATAATAATGTATAAATATCGTAAGTCACAAATTAAGTGGTCACTGTAGAAAAATAAATATGCTAATAAATAACTATTCTGTAAATTTTTATTTTATTTTGAATCCAAAAATATCTGCTAAATAATCTAATGGTTCCTTTCTAGATTACAAATAGGTTTGAAAAACACCTTTTCTAAAATTACGTGTGTATTTCCCTTGATGATACATTAACGACCTTTTATATATTTATTAGTCTTGCATTACATTTAAATTTGATAAGTTTAGTTAACTAACGATAGCTTTGCTTTTCTGTAGAAGTTTAAAATTTTTAAAAACAATTTCTTATTCATAATTCTCTCGAAATAGTTTAGTCACTTTAATAAGTAGAGTCGATCTATATCCCTTGACAAAGAGACCAAACATATTTGTGAAACTAATCAAAATGTAAGTGTCAATAATAATAATCATCTGAAGAAGATGCCAGAATTATTGTGAATATACAATAGTTACTGGTCTGGACGAATGTACGTGGATTGGCAACTGCTTTTTATCACAGGCAAATCAAAATGGATAGAAAGTCACTAAATTCTGGAATCACACAAATATTTCTTATTTTATTTATTAATTATAAAGTTCATCTAAAAAGATATAAAGTCTTTTAAAAATACTCCCTTATGGAATACTGTATAATTTGTCTGTATATTATAAATTAAATGGTTTAAGGTTGTAATATTTTTATCGACATTGTGGTAACATGAAATTTAAGGTTTACAATAGCGAGCTTTCTATGAAAATAAGACTGTAACCTAACCTAATCTAACCTGACCTTACAACTCCTCTCACTAAGAACTAATTAATTTACCTCAAATGCAGTAGCCTACTGAACTGAAGTCTGCTGGTGGTTTATTGTATTAAATCCAATTAATGAACTCACTATGAAGTGTCCAGTAAATTACAGGAAGAACATTATCTAATATATAGAAGCTTCGCACACCCCTAAAAATATAATAAATGTTCTCACGTTTACCGCGACAGTATTACTCTAGGTAGGCAACTCTAGCTCTTGTCTGTATGGCGGGTCAGCATGCAAGAGATATGGCAAGGGGCACCGTTTAACTTGATTCTGTAGTGTTTTAATCCTCGCGTCTTGCTACCCGTTCACGTGACACCGCGCGCAGGAATGATAATTGCTCTGATTAAGTAGGGATTATGAAGGAAACGTTTTAGATGTAGTTTCACCACATTTGCATGGAAGGTAAGTGGAAAATTATTTAGGAAACCCCACCCTCAGTAGATACGACTGGAATTCGAAGCCCGATCTACTCGTCATTTTCATAAATGGCTTTCCACACTTCCTCCACGCAAATGCGGCTACACTTCCTCTAAATATAACCTTTAATTCCCCAAATCCATTGTGAAAATTAGTACATTAGTTTATAACTTGAACGTGTATTGAGATAAATTGCTAAAACTACCCTTTATATGAACGATGATATGAATTTAGCTACTCTTATATTGGCTAGTGATTCAAAAAATAACCTTATCTCTCGTCAAGTTGTAAATTAGTTTCATAAAATTTGTGATTGATTATCTATTACTTCGAATCAATTTTTAAGAGAATTTTAATCGACTGGATAAAAAAAAGAGCCCATTTCGTGTCAAGTTAAAAATTCTATATAAAACTTATTTGTTACCAAAATATTGTTTTTATTATAAATATGGCTTTTCTTTATTAAATGGGTTTTATATAATTAGCTCTTACATACAAACTAGTTTGTATAAATATATCTAATAGGTATATAAGAGTTTTGTATAAATAATAGTAGCTGTATATAACTAAGCGTTTTATATAAATATAGCTATTAAACTTATATATGATATTTATATAAAAGTGTTTAACATATATAGAGCTATATCATATAAAAGAGCTGTGCATATCTACATAATATAAAATAGTTTTATGTAAATATAGCTAATCTATAAACATCGTTTTGTATACATATAGCTATTATATATGGTATTCTACATAAAATAGGTTGGTATGAATCCTAGTTCTATACCAATAAAAAGCAATAAAAGTCTGTGCACTGTCAGTTTTAACTAGTATTAGCCTAAGTTTAGCACCAAGTCCGCTACTATCTAGGAGTAGGGATAGGGAGGATTTTATAGATTAGTTGCGCAAGAATTAATGTGAAAACATATGAAAAAACAAACATATTAATAAATCACATGAGGGGAAACAGCCCCCAGTTCATCTAGCCAAGATATGAACCTCAATCTCCCGTCACGAGTAATCCAGACTCTTACACAACTAATGCGCTTTAGACCTTGTGACCACCACTGTTCGTAAAAATGTTGATAATCTCGACAGCTGCCAGATAAACTTCACTTTAATTCAGACCAAGAAAATCGTTGAGTGTATATAGTACATAATACATTCAACGAGAAAATGGCAGGAAGGTAATTTTAGAACGTTCAGATTTTTTTTTTTACTATCGTATAGCACATTTGACCGGGAGAGACTTTTGACTCCCAAGTTCTGTCCCCTGTATGTAGACTATAAGCCAGAACGTTGTCCAGGGTACACCACAGGAGGCAGTCTACAGACCATACCCACCAAGATTATTATTATTATTAGTAGTAGTACCGCGTCTTACTACCCGTTCGGGTTATACGCACTTACGCTAATGTGTAATGGTAGGGTGATTGCGAGATGAAATGGAGGACCTACAGTTTAACGTGGGATCCGAACCACGGTGGAGACCTGGCATTCCTCACATTCACAAGATGTCTTGTCAGAGGTGAAGGAAGGGTTTGGTAATCAGATAAATCTGTGCCGGGACCGAGGATTGAACCCCGGCTGCCAGCACAGAAGTCTGACACCTTACCCCTAGACCACCAGGTCACCACGTCATGTATCAATACGACTAGAGTAACATTTTGGAGTCTTACTGTGTCGATCCGTATGTATCAGTTGTTGAAAGATGCTGCGCTGATGAAATATTATCTGGGAACCTCCCTGGTCGCTTTAGTCGACTGTCCTTGAAACGGAGATGCCATATTTTGTCTGCAATGCACGAACAGCAAAAGGAGTCAGAACTGACCACGGGCGGATGAAAGTGCCATCGGATCTAGTCATGAGAGACCACAGTCATGAAATCATGACGTCACTTGGAACGGAAGCCAACACCAAAATTATAACGTGCTGTTTGATTCAAACCTAAGGACATATTGTGCATGCAAAAGAAACAAAATGAGTGTTGTGTTTGGAAAGTGAGAGGAGAATAGTAATTCCTCCAACGCCACGCGCAGGAAGTTTAATTGATACGAGATGCACCGGAGCAAGGACTTGTTTTAACCGGAAGCCTCCTTGAATCACTGTAGGCGCGCCACTGTCGACTATTTTGATAGCACTTCTTAGTATTCGTTAAAGTATATATTTAGCACCGCGTCTTACTACCCGTTCGGGCTATACGCTTTAAGTACTAATTACGCCAATGGATTAAAATTGGTAAGGTTGAATTAGAGGAAGTGAGCCCGCATTTTCGTAGAGGGAGAGTGGAAAATCATTTGGGATAAACCACCCCCAGTTCACCCGACCGAGATTCGAACCTCGATCTCCCCGTCCTCAGCCGTCGAGTTCAACACGACAAGCGCGTTAGCCAATTACGCCACCGAGGCGGGTTTGTTAAAGCTATCCTCTTTATGTATATTCCATTCACGGTAGGAATTACTCTCTGAAAGGTCTTTTTTCCTACCAATATCCTACTATATAATAGATTTATGGTAGGGAAGAAGGCCTTTCAGAAGTCAATTCCTACCGTGAATGGAATATATCTACTTTATTTTGTGGTGTTTAGCGCGCACTTTCTGATCCAAATATTTCTATCATCACATGACACACAAATTAAATTAATTCCATGACCCACACAACATCTTGTCCTTCAACCATTAATTCATTTTTGTGAGAGGGGGAACCACTATTTAATCAATAATACATGCCAGTAATCAAACCCGGGAGGTTTAACTCAGGGCGATACCATTTGACTTCGTTGCCGGACTATTCGCATATGAACGCACTAATAGGTTTATGGTAGGTGACCTGGCGGTCTAGGGGTAAGGTGTCAGACTTCTGTGCTGGCGGCCGGGGTTCAATCCTCGGTCCCGGCACAGATTTGTCTGATTGCCAAACCCTTCCTTCACCTCTGACAAGACATCTTGTGAATGTGGGGAATGCCAGGCCTCCACCGTGGTTCGGATTCCACGTTAAACTGTAGGTCCTCCATTTCATCTCACAATCACCCTACCATTACACATTAGCGTAAGTGCGTATAACCCGAACAGGTAGTAAGACGCGGTGCTAATAATAATAATAATAATAATAGGTGGTTTGTGATAAGAAAGGTAGAGTTTCCAGAGCAGAGAGAGGTTTGGAAATCAATTAGCGGAGACTCCTCATTATACCCAACTGAGATACAAACCCTGACCTCCCTATAAGCGTCGACCGGTTCGGGCAAATCTGTTAGTGAACAGTTTAATAACCGAGACACCCGCTTTGGTGACCGAATGGACTAAGTAAGAGGTCTCGCAATATAATTATTTAACTGTCGATGACGGAGTGATTGGTGTATGAATACTTATCTTCTTCTAAGAGCCACCTTCCTCATCACCAACATATTTGCACGGTTAGTACACCTGCGTAGAGTTCGAACGGGTAGTAAGATGCTATAGTAAGACAAGGTTTAACTTTTCTCATGATATGTTTTCCATGAAATCTTGAAACATTACTCCGCTCGAGAACGGGGGGAGTTGATTTTTCTAGGGGGTTGTTGGTCGACTATAAAATGTTGTTATACCTTTAACCAATACAAGTTTGTATGCGTATACATAGGAGGGTCCGTCAGATTACCGGAGGGTCCGGAGTTCCCAACACTCTCCCCTCAATTCAACCCGCCACAACGCCAGTGTTTCCACTAGAAGGGAGCGTGTTTTAATGTCAACCTCATTTGAATCACTCTGTGAGATGAGATAGGTAATTATACCTACCTTGAATCACTCTGTGAGATGAGATAGGTAATTATACCTACCTTGAATCGATCTGTGAGATGAGATAGATAATTATACCTACCTTGAATCACTCTGTGAGATGAGATAGATAATTATACCTCACTTGAATCGATCTGTGAGATGAGATAGATAATTATACCTACCTTGAATCACTCTGTGAGATGAGATAGATAATTATACCTACCTTGAATCACTCTGTGAGATGAGATAGGTAATTATACCTACCTTGAATCACTCTGTGAGATGAGATAGATAATTATACCTACCTTGAATCACTCTGTGAGATGAGATAGATAATTATACCTCACTTGAATCACTCTGTGAGATGAGATAGATAATTATACCTCACTTGAATCACTCTGTGAGATGAGATAGATAATTATACCTCACTTGAATCGATCTGTGAGATGAGATAGATAATTATACCTCCCTTGAATCACTCTGTGAGATGAGATAGATAATTATACCTCACTTGAATCACTCTGTGAGATGAGATAGATAATTATACCTCACTTGAATCACTCTGTGAGATGAGATAGATAATTATACCTCACTTGAATCGATCTGTGAGATGAGATAGATAATTATACCTCCCTTGAATCACTCGGTGAAATGAGATAGATAATTATACCTCCCTTGAATCACTCTGTGAGATGAGATAGATAATTATACCTCACTTGAATCACTCTGTGAGATGAGATAGATAATTATACCTCACTTGAATCACTCTGTGAGATGAGATAGATAATTATACCTCACTTGAATCGATCTGTGAGATGAGATAGATAATTATACCTCCCTTGAATCACTCGGTGAAATGAGATAGATAATTATACCTCCCTTGAATCACTCTGTGAGATGAGATAGATAATTATACCTCACTTGAATCACTCTGTGAGATGAGATAGATAATTATACCTCACTTGAATCACTCTGTGAGATGAGATAGATAATTATACCTCACTTGAATCGATCTGTGAGATGAGATAGATAATTATACCTCCCTTGAATCACTCTGTGAGATGAGATAGATAATTATACCTCACTTGAATCACTCTGTGAGATGAGATAGATAATTATACCTCACTTGAATCACTCTGTGAGATGAGATAGATAATTATACCTCACTTGAATCGATCTGTGAGATGAGATAGATAATTATACCTCCCTTGAATCACTCTGTGAGATGAGATAGATAATTATACCTCACTTGAATCACTCTGTGAGATGAGATAGATAATTATACCTCACTTGAATCACTCTGTGAGATGAGATAGATAATTATACCTCACTTGAATCGATCTGTGAGATGAGATAGATAATTATACCTCCCTTGAATCACTCTGTGAGATGAGATAGATAATTATACCTGACTTGAATCGATCTGTGAGATGAGATAGGTAATTATACCTACCTTGAATCACTCTGTGAGAAGAGATAGGTAATTATACCTACCTTGAATCACTCTGTGAGATGAGATAGGTAATTATACCTACCTTGAATCACTCTGTGAGATGAGATAGATAATTATACCTCACTTGAATCACTCTGTGAGATGAGATAGATAATTATACCTCACTTGAATCACTCTGTGAGATGAGATAGATAATTATACCTCACTTGAATCACTCTGTGAGACCATCTCCACGCCCATCACTCTGTGAGCTCAGCCACAAAAGAGTCATCTCCCTATCACTCGTGCTGCCGGCTAGGAGGCACCCAGTGCTCAGTGCCATGTAGTGTCCATAGAGCTCGCTGCAACAGAGGTTTGTCCGACATTATCTACCTTCAAGCCAGCTCTAAGACATGGACTGACACTAAATAGTGTCTGGATCTAGAATATGTTTCTAACGATTGAAAGGAACACGGGACGTCTTGAATATTTGCCCAGAATGATCTTAGTTAATATTATATAGCCATACCCTGTTAATGAACAAATCAGTATTCCAGTAATTAGCCACTTAGGAATTAATGGTTTGATGTAATCGAAGAATGACATCACTTGCATAAAACTAAAGAGGATTTTATAGGGGAATTCTATTAATAATTATTTTATTGACTGATGGTAAAAAAACATCCAACCAATTCATTAGTAATTACTGGAAGGTTATATTAAATGGTTACTTAGTGTGACTAATTAGAAAATTATTCGAGTTGTCTCGATGAGAGTTTTATTTTTGTTATGTCGCCACGTCTTACGACGCGTTCTGGTTAGACGCGTGTGTACAAATTACGCTAATGTGCTATGGATGAGTAGGTTTATATTTACAGGAAGTGTACCCACAGTTACGTGGAGAGAGAGTGGGACACCAATTTAGGAAAAAAAAACCTCTCAATACACCAAACTGGGATTTGAACACCAATCTCCCAGTCATCGGCAGTCCAGTCTAACATGAGAGTCATGCCTTAAGAGTTAGACTATTCAACTACCAAGGAGATGCGCTTCAGTGGCCACATGGTCTAAGGCGTCATCATTGCAGTAGACTGGACTGCTCGAAGCTAGGTCAAGTGTACTAAGGGGGGTTTTCCAAAATGATTTTCCACTCTTCCTCCTCGTAAATTCGGGTACACTTCCTCTAAATTCAACCTTTTTAACCCCTAGAACCATTAGCGTATTTAATTCATAGACGTACAACCCGAACGGGTAATAAGACGTGGTGCTAAAAAAATACCACCTATGAAGGTTTTTAAATAGTTAATATTTATTCACACAATTTCTTACATTAAAAACTATTATAGCCATTTTTATTAAGATAATGGGGTTAAGGATGAGATGAGTAGAGTATAATCTAGAGGAAATGCACACGAGTTTTATTAGAGAGAGTGTATTGAAAACCCCTCTAGTAACAACCATCTTGTACACGCGGCTGAGATTAAGACTCTGACCTCCTCGTAACCGACCAATCTGATTAGACGAGTTTGATATTAGATCTGTGGATCCACCGTTGAGGATAGTTAGATATTATTATTATTATTATTATTATTATTATTATTATTATTATTATTAGCACCGCGTCTTACTACCCATTCGGGTTCACGCTAATGTGTAATGGTAGGAAGATTGTGAGATGAAATGAAGGACCTACAGTTTAACGTGGAATCCGAACCACGGTGGAGACCTGGCATTCCCCACATTCACAATATGTCTTGTCAGAGGTGAAGGAAGGGTTTGGTAATCAGATAAATCTGTTCCGGGACCAAGGATTGAACCCCGGCCGCCAGCACAGAAGTCTGACAACTTACCCCTAGACCGCCAGGTCACCCTACATACTTAATAATTCTAGGTCAATTGCTTTTATATTTGAATAATAATAAAATTTCTTAAAAAGAGTATTTACAAAGCAATGATACCGAACCCGACCCTCCTAAACATCATCACGCCAGATCCCAAAGTGACCCCGCAACAAGAGGGACTACATACAATCCACACCAACTCAATATCACTCCGCGGTTGATTACACTCTACAATCCAATAGAGGTGTTAATACATATTTAAATGTTCCCCGGTAGCCTCATCTGATGGCTATAACACCTCAAGTGTCACAAATCTTACAACGTGGTTCGGATCCAGCTTGGTCCACACACATCAGTCACAGATATGGTTGTCACTTTCAAGACAGGGGTAGAAGAGGACAGGATGTTTTTGGCTCCTTCAGGTGTTTTAGATGCTAAAAAAGTTCTTATTCTATATTTGGTAAGGGGGAAAAAATGTTCTTGATTTTTTCAGGGGTTTTAGAGGTTAATAAAGTAGATATTCTATCTTTGTTAGTGCTGAAAATATGTTCTGGACCACTTTAAGTGTTGTAAAGCCTAAACCACGTTCTTGTTTACTCTATGAAGGCAATAAAAAAATGTTCCAGAATTATTATTTTTCTGCGTTCCAGAGTCTAGACAAGTTTCTTGTTTCTCTTTAGAAGCGTCAACAGAACAATGTTTTAAGTAGCACAGTCTTGGGCGTAATAAATATTTCCAAGCAACATTTTTTTTGCATTCCTGTCATTCCAAAGAGATGATCAGCATAATATGTTACCCAAGATAATTATTTCAAAATGAAGTAGTAAAAACGAACAGCACGACGTGCTCAAATTATACCAATACCATCTGTCGTATTTTTGTTGTAATTTTATTGCCTTTAATCAAGCATTCATTATAAGATTTCCTTGACTTGGTTAATTTTTCAACTAGAACCGTGCTCGCACTGAAATAAAATAAATGCTTAATGCATTTTATGTATCACATCATTTGAAAAGCTGAATGCATTTTATTTATCACATTATTTGAAAAGCTTAATGCATTTTATTTATCACATAATTTGACAACCAACATCATATTATTAATGTTTAAGGAACAATATGGCATACTTTTCACTTTATCTTCTAAAGATAAAGTATTTTAACCGGGAAAATTTTTCAAACATCGAGATTATGAAGAATATATACGTTTGTGTCCGCGAACACATGAAAGGGGGATTTTATAATCCCGTCTGTCTGTCACTCTATGTCTGTTAAAAAATTTCAAATTTTTGAACAATTTTAAATTGTTAAAAACATTTAAGTAATTTTGTTTAAGATGTTTATATGATAAGTGTTTATTGTGATTAACAAGCTAAAATGTTAGTTTCTCTGAGGAAAACTTACTTGGATAGTTAATTATTATTATTATTATTATTATTATTATTATTAGCACCGCGTCTTACTACCCGTTCGGGTTATACGCACTTACGCTAATGTGTAATGGTAGGGTGATTGTGAGATGAAATGGAGGACCTACAGTTTAACGTGGAATCCGAACCACGGTGGAGGCCTGGCATTCCACACATTCACAAGATGTCTTGTCAGAGGTGAAGGAAGGGTCTGGTAATCAGATAAATCTGTGCCGGGACCGAGGATTGAACCCCGGCCGCCAGCATAGAAGTCCGACAACTTACCCCTAGACCACCAGGTCACCGGTAGTTAATTGAAAACCTATATTTGATCATTTTGATCAACGCTATATATATGTGTATATATACATGTATACATATATATTTTATATGTATATATATATATATACATGTATACCATATAATGATGTTTATGTGATTGTATGACTAGCTATCGTTATAAATTTTGACTAGCTATAACTAACTATTTATAAAACATTAATTTTACATCATTATTTTGGGTATAGATTGTGTAGCGCTTAATTTTTTTATTTTTTTTTTGTGTGTGATAAAGATTTCTACGTATACTTTCTGAAACAACTAATTAAATCGGCACTTAATTTACAAGCTAGCTTATTTATAGAAGGTATGAAACACTCACTCTCCCAGCCGTTAACTTGTCGCTGTGAAAGGTTGATCTCACTTAAAATACACTTTTAGAACATGCTAGAAACAGAATTCAGGACCCTTAGATCATTAGGATAGCCATCTCAGAGTCGTACAGTTCTACCTGTTAATAATTACACTCATTATTTAGCCAAATGTATTGAAACAGTCCCTTTTTGCTGATTATAGTTATTATTATTATTAATAGCACCGCGTCTTACTACCCGTTCGGGTTATACGCACTTACGCTAATGTGTAATGTTAGGGTGATTGTGAGATGAAATGGAGGACAGACCTACAGTTTAACGTGGAATCCGAACCACGGTGGAGGCCTGGCATTCCCCACATTCACAAGATGTCTTGTCAGAGGTGATTATAGTTCTAAAGTAGAACTATTAAGTCTGGGCCTTTATGTCTCTCGGGCCTAGGGACATATTCTTACCGAAGGAAGACGTATTATTCTATCTCTGGTTAGAATGTGCTAAAATCAATATTTTGTTAAAATATTCAGAAAATTTTTACAAACACACTTTTTATATATTTATTTTATTAAAAATTTAACATTTTTGATTGCTATACAGTACTCATAATAAAAATAAACCATCATTAAAACATTGGAGGGTGATAATAAATGACGTTACTAATTAAACACGGAGATGTGTCATGAGATAGTGAATCAATGCCTTCATTTGTTGGGTGATTGGATCTTGAGATAAGTAATATTTATTTAGTTTAGAATGTATTCCAGTACAAATAAATCCAACCTTGATTCTTAGCCTTACGTGATAATGTTTTACCAGTAACGGTAACACCTTAAATATTAAATAGATTATATCTTTGAACCAAGGAAGCTTAAAAAAACAAATAAAGCTTTCATTTTAAACTAAATCAATATATATAAAGTGCCTAATTATTTAATCAGTATAGACATGGCAAAGTGTTAAACTTTTAGATTCCTTATTTTATATATAGACTACATATTAATGCCTATAATAGAAGTTTGATAACATTGATAAATGTAGATTGACGTTTTATTTATCTGTCTGCCTTATATCTCAAATAAATATATGCATCAAAGCTTTGTCATCCTTGGTTCCATAATGACTACAGATACATTTATTGTTTCATATACAGCATAGTCAAAATTAGTAAAAATAAATACTCTTTCTTTTCTGGCAATTTCAAGCAAAAATATGAAAAATATGGATTACGTCTACTAATTAATAAAAATATGTATAGTTTTGATATCATCGACACTCATTAAAATCGACATAATTGAATAATATTTACATCATGATGACGACTGAAGCAATAAATTTATTGAAAATATTTCTTCTTCTTATATTTCATATATGTATGAAACATTAAAAAATGCTACAATGAACCTAGAAATATTAACTTTAATGTATTGAGTAAAAGTTGGTAAAAAAACTCTCCCCCTGCCCCCCGGCCCCTCAACCCCCACCTATCCACCTGGCGTGAAGAGGAAATATGTATATATTTCAATAAAATAAAGTGGGAAAATATTTAAGAGAAAAGATTTCTCTCAGTACACCCGGCTGGGATACAAACCACGACATTTCCATCACCGGTGAATCACACTCACGTGGTTTGGGGTTTAATGATATGGTATACCTTGATCTTCTTACGAATGTACATTTGGAGCAAATTCTTGGAAATACAAACACATTTTAATATATTGTCAGTAAACCCTTGCGAAACTTTCGCAACACAAATAATACATAGGGTTATTGTTATTTCAAAGGAATTGAAGTAGCCATCAAGAGTGTCAACGGGAGATGACATGACTTGACGTATGGACACGTTTGAGTAGACCTGGTGGCTTATTATAGCTGTCAAATAGTACGCCTATTTATAAGACAGTTGAGGTATCGCTAAGTATCGTTTGAATAAAAAAAAAAAGTATGAGAAATGTATCACAAAATAATTTTTGAATGTTATGTAACATCTATACCTCAACTTTCTTACGAATGGATACTTATAAAAGCTATGAAAAAAACCCACTGGAACTACTTTCACTTCAATTCATAATTATGATCAGCAGGTGTCGTTTTTGTTAGCTTTTATCAATAAAATACCAATAATAATATAGTAGAATGTCATTAATGTTGACAGTAAAAATTCTATTTGTATTTTTTAAAGGTGCATCAAATGTGTATTTGTAAGAAAACCCATGCATAGCACCAGTTACATGTGTTTCTGTCATATAACCAAAACAAAAGAAATGTTGTCAGATTTGGTGAAAACCTACGAACATAATTGCTAAATAATATATTTATCTTATGGTTATGGTTACCTCCTTTATCATTTGTTCAATAGAGCGAGAGAAATTATGCACACCCCAGGGGACTTGAAGAAATTAGGATTGTCTAGTTAGCTTTTCAAGGGATGGACAGTGGGTTGAAACCCGGTCGGTATACTGAGGTGTTTATGTATTGAACTTCTTCCATCTCGCTCAACGAGAAAGTATCAATCGCTGTAAGATCACACGCCTTAAAATACACTTGCCTGTGTCTTTTATGTAACTACTTCTCTATTCTCTAAGCTTAGACTCCCTTTCACGCTTCACCTACATCACTTCACCTACCCTTTGTCGTGATCAATGAGAAAGAGAGTCCCGGCATAGATTTATCTGATTACCAAACCCTTCCTTCACCTCTGACAATACACCTTGTGAATGTGGGGAATGCCAGGCCTCCACCGTGGTTCGGATTCCACGTTAAACTGTAGGTCCTCCATTTCATCTCACAATCACCCTACCAATACACATTAGCGTAAGTACGTATAACCCGAACGGGTAGTAAGACGCGGTGCTAATAATAATAATAANACACCTTGTGAATGTGGGGAATGCCAGGCCTCCACCGTGGTTCGGATTCCACGTTAAACTGTAGGTCCTCCATTTCATCTCACAATCACCCTACCAATACACATTAGCGTAAGTACGTATAACCCGAACGGGTAGTAAGACGCGGTGCTAATAATAATAATAAGAAGAAGAAGAAAGAGGGGAAAGAAACCTACGAGACTGAAAATCCTCAAATATTTTCTATTGTGATCCGGTCCAAAAAAATTACTATATTTGTCAGAGGAAGGCTAAATCTAAAGCCCTTTTTCATCGAGCCTTGTCACACAGCTCCACAAATATTATTAAAATATAGTTTAAAATGAGCTAATTTCACATTTTCACACATTTTGTTCTATTAATAAAATTCAAAATATAAGGTTTTTACGATCAAAGAAACCTGTTGGAATCTTTAAACTTTATTTTGGCGTGAATCGTGTTTTGAAATAACACATCTTAGATTAATTAAATATTATTATTATTAGCACCGCGTCTTACTACCCGTTCGGGTTATACGCACTTACACTAATGTGTAATGGTAGGGTGATTGTAGAGATTAAATGGAGGACCTACAGTTTAACGTGGAATCCGAACCACGGTGGAGGCCTGGCATCCACCACATTCACAAGATGTCTTGTCAGAGGTGAAGGAAGGGTTTGGTAATCAGATAAATCTGTGCGGGACCGAGGATTGAACTCCGGCCACCAGCACAGAAGTCTGACACCTTACCCCTAAAACCACCAGGTCACCTTTAGAATAATTAAATATTGCGTTAGAGCTAAATGTCTGCGTGGCAATTTCTTGCTTACCAAGGAGGGCCCTTAAGCCCAAATGTTGATACACTTATTTTTTAATATAAAACCTCCCTTATCCATCCCTCATTATTTTAAATATATAAATAAACCAGACAGGGAGTATGAAGAACACCCTAGCCCCCAAGTGCTAGAAATCAATTGGGCAATGTTAGCGAAATGGTTTAAAGTCCACTAAGCTGATAGCAATTTTAACGGCCTCTCAAATGTGGTTCAGAAACATGACATCCAGCTTTATGATTGTTTTGTTTTTTGTTGTTATTTTACACGTGTGGGGAGTAAAGTTTGACCACGCCCCTCTACTTGTACACGCTCAACTGTCTCTGAAAAACAGAACGACACACTGTCATGGACGGGAGAGATTAAGATGTATTCTTGACAAACTACAGTAGCCACATGGCTTCTTTGGTGCTGACTGACAGCTCACAGCTGACTTCTGACTGTCAACATTTAGGTATATACAGTAGCCCCGTGGCTTCTTACTGACAGCTCACAGCTGACTTCTGACAGTCAACATTCAGGTATATACCTAAATGTTGACTGTCAGAAGTGACAGCTGCTAAACACACGTCTTTGCAGATCATTTGGTTCGGCGTAGGGATACATAATTTGTTCTGGTAGCTTTTCAAAGCCTTTAGCTGTCAGCTGTGAGCTGTCAGTCAGCACCATAGTCGTAGGGCTACTGTAGACTGACAATATTACTAACGTGAAGGAAGTTGTTAGCACCAGAGGTAAATTGATCTTACATTGAATCTTAAATTCGCGGTTCCTTATAAAAAAAAAAGCTGAAAATATAAATCAACGAACTTTGTCTAATATTGAGCAAGGTTCCCTCAAACTGTGAGGCTTGCCTCACTGTGGTGGAGGCACGAGGGGATTTCGGGTGAGGCACAGTATCGTTATATCTTTGAATCAATATTGTTCTGTTCCTCCGACTATTAAGTTGTGCTTGGTAAAAATAAAATATAGATAAATGTTTTTGTTTTGACAAGTGAAACAATAAAAACGATTATCCTGTGTTCGTCCACCTGTCAATGAAAGAGGTTTCTTAGCAAAAACGGCTATCAAGACTACATAAAACCAACTGATAGCTACAAATTAACTTCGCCTGTGTTCCACACCTATACAAGCTGATCTGAACTATCTCTGGGACACCGTTCTATATTTTTTTATAAATAGTTTCCACGTCAGCAAATGTACAGCCATTGTAAAAATAATGTTTAGTATGTAGCTATTAAGGATTTGTTTACTTTATATTAAACAACTTAAATTATTATTATTATTATTAGCACCAAGTCTTACTACCCGTTCGGGTTATACGAACTTACGCTAATGTGTAATGGTAGGGTGATTGTGAGATGAAATGGAGGACCTACAGTTTAAACGTGGGATCCGAACCACGATGGAGGCCTGGCATTCCCCACATTCAGAAGATGTCTTGTCAGAGGTGAAGGAAGGGTTTGGTGTTCAGATAAATCTGTGCCGGGACCGAGGATTGAACCCAGGGGCCGCCAGCACAGAAGTCTGACACCTCACCCCTAGACCGCCTGGTCACCAACAACTTTAAAAAAACATGTAATTTGATAGTTTTAATGATATCATTTGAAATGTATTTTGATTGTGATATTTAACAACTATAATCGATATTTGAATGCAGAAAGTGTGATAGTTCCTGTGGAGGATCCTGGAACTGAAACAGCCGTCACCTTTAAAACCAGTGCCGGGACTGGTGTGTAGTCTGTATACACCCGGAAAATGGAAATCTTGGACGTACGCTTAGAAGTATAGATCTATGTACAACCCACCCATCCTATTGTAATTATTAAACGTCCAATTAATGTGCACGTTAATAAATGTTATATGAAGCCCGGGAAAAATTGTAGAACGTGGTTGTTATAATTACAGGTGACCTGGTGGTCTAGGGGTAAGATGTCAGACTTCTATGCTTGCGGCCGGGGTTCTATCCTCGGTCCCGGCAAAGATTTATCTGATTACCAAACCCTTCCTTCACCTCTGACAAGACATCTTGTGAAT